>JASCZI010121753.1:5264-23861 GCA_036250425.1 Stylosanthes scabra | reverse complement strand
CATTCTCCCGCATAGCATTTATCTCTTTATCCCCCAGTAGGCGATACAGCCCAGACTCTAGATTATCATCTGCTACATCCAACCAGTGCAACTTCTTCTCAGTCTTATAGCCTAACTCATCTTCCAACAGCTTTACCAAGTCCAAAAAATTCACTAAGTCGAGATCCATCCGGTCAAACTTCTCCACGGAGCCACCTTCGTACACCAGCATACCATCCGCATTCCGCACCAAACTACCACCAACGTGGAAAACAGGCACCGCAAAAACGGTTTCCATCTGCATCGTTCACAACAAAAGCCCGAATGAGAAAACCCTAAGCCCGATAGGACCCCCTCAGCGCAAAAAATAGAAATAAAAAAGCTTCCTCCAAACCACATTGCAGATTACAAGCTACCTATTGCATGCAACTGGATTTACGCAAGCTATCGGTTGATACCACCCACATAGTAGAAGGCAGAACAAGTCAGAACACACTAACCTTTCCTCTGATCGGCGATCGTTGGCAACAATCAGCTGCCTCCGGCCGGATAGCGCCTTCGAACCTCTCACTGCGTGCGACCTCTACGTTGAAAGCAAGTGGGTTTACTTGGAACAGAGGGAATGGAAGCGTCTTCGTCAAGTGTTTGGGCAGGGCGTAAATAATGGGAGTAGCTGGGGGTTCTTAGGTAATGAATTGGGGACACCATATTAACGGCGTCGTTTTGGTGCTGCCCCAACAAGGCTGTCCAGCATGGCAACGTTATGCCTGCTAGCCTCCGTTTCCTGCCACATCAGCCTCTTCCGTTACGTGTTTCGCCTTCAGTTTAACAGAGGGCTCTACGTGTCGTGTTTTTAAAACGGTGAGGGACTTGGGGGTATTTCACAGAGGTGGAGGTCAATTTCGTCCAAATTTTAAAAGGTCGGGGACGATTTTGTCCTTTTCCCTTTTTTTCAACTTCCTGTCATATATACTTATTTTATCGTTACAATATGTAGGTAAAACATGAAAAGGTGAGGTTGGTAGCCTGGTACCTTCTATTAATTTATTCATTTAGTTTGAGGTGCCAAAATATTTATTTACATGAGAGTAAATGCAATATTGCTTTCCTTTAAAGAAAGCTCTACGCGCGTTTGGAAATTTTTTATAAAACTGATTTTTTTTTTTTTTTGTGAATAAACACTAAATATTTAAAATACATTCGATTTTTTTTTTGTATGAAACTAGTATTTAACCCGTGTATGACTTTGTATTTTAATTTATTTAATGTAGTAAATTAGATATAGTAATTTGTAAAAAGTAAGTTATTCACTAATAAGTAAGTGCAATAAAATAATAATGCATTACGGACACCAAAACAAAATAATAATAATAATATATTGAACTTGTCCAAACCGACAAAGCTAAATCAATATTGTGAGATACATGACTATTGAAAACGTCTCACGTCAGTACATTTGTAAAATTTTACCACCACTCTATCCCTAAACTTGAAATTTCCACTAATGAGTACAAATACAAAAGATATGATCGCTCTCTCCCTCTCCCTTTTCTTTTCATTATCTCTCTCTATTTCCTTATCTCTCTCACCCCCTCTCCCCCGCTCCCTTTCTCTTCCTCTCCCTCTCCCTCTTTCTCTCTCTCTCTCTCTTCATTTCTCTCCCAATCTTTCTGACTCTCTCCCCATATTTCCCTCATTCTCTCTTTCTCTTTCCTCCTCTTTATGCCTTTCTCTTTTTCTCTCCCTTTCTCTCTCTTGCCCTATCTCTCTCTTTCTTCCTTTCTCCTTATATCTCTCCCAAACTCCCTCCCCATCTCTTTCCATTTTTTCTCTCACTCTCTATCTCTCTATTTCCTTATGTCTCTCTCACCCTCTCTCCCCCATTCCTTACCTCTCTTTTCCTCTTCCTTTCTCTCTTTCCCTATATCTCCATCTCTTCCTATTTCTCTCTTTTTTTCTCTCCCTCTTTCCCGCATTTCCTTCCTCTATCTTTTCCTTCTCCTCTTTTTGATTTTCTTTATGTATTTCTCTCATCCTTACTCTCTCATTCTCTCTCTCTCTCTCTGTCTTTCTCTTTTTCTTTATCTCTCACCCCCTCTCTGTTTTCCTCCTATCTCCCTCTCCATCTTCTTCTCTATTTCATTCTCTCTCCTTCTCTTTTTATTTCTCTCCCTCTTTTTCTATTATTCTCTCTTTTTTCTATATCCCACTCTCCTTATATCTCTCCCTTACTCCCTCCCATTCTCTCTCTCTCCTTCTCTTTCCCTCTCTTGCTATATCTCTCTTTCTATCTCCCTCTAGTTCTTCATCCCTTGCGCTCTCTCTTTCCCAATTCAATTTTTAAATTCATTAACTTACATTTGAATAATTCAGTTAAGATAAGTTTACGTGTATTATTTGAGTTAATTTTAAATAATTCACATTAAAAGTGTTTTAGTAAAATATCATAATTAAAAATAATTAAAAATAAAATTATAGTGAGCACTTCCTATTGAATTTTAAATTCATTAGCGTGTATATTTATAATTTTAAAATATCACAAATTAAAAATAATTAAAAAGATAAAAATTTTGATAAAAGAACTCTTAATTGTATTTTAAATTCATTAACGTTCATGTTTATAATTTTGAAATAACATAATTAAAAATAGTATAAAAATAGAAATTCTAATGAGCATTTCTAATTGAAATTTATACGATTAATTGTGATAAGATTAATATTAAGATAAGATAAAATTAAGATTTAAAATTTTATATTTTAAATATATTAATTTAAAATATAAACATACAAAATTTTTTATCTAAAATCTCTCAATAACCGTATAAATATAAAATTTTATAATTTAATAAAAATAAATCATTTCAAAATTACTTCAACAACCGTATCTTATATTTGAAATTTAAAATTTTAAACTCAGTTAATTATGCCAATTAAAATTAATTGGAAAAACAAAAATTCTAATGACGACATCTAAGCATTTAGCCTCCTAAATTCGCTCTCTAGTCGCCAGGTTAGCCATTAAGCTTCCCAATTGTATACTATTAAGAATAAGAATAAGAATAAGAATTCATTAACATTCATGTTTATAATTTTGAAATAACATAATTAAAAATAGTATAAAAAATAGAAATTCTAATGAGCATTTCTAATTGAAATTTATACGATTAATTGTGATAAGATTAATATTAAGATGAGATAAAATTAAGATTTAAAATTTTATATTTTAAATATGATTAATTTAAAATATAAACATATAAAATTTTTTATCTAAAATTCATCAATAACAGTATAAATATAAAATTTTATAATTTAATAAAAATAAATCATTTCAAAATTATTTCAACAACCGTATCTTATATTTGAAATTTAAAATTTTAAACTCAGTTAATTATGCCAATTAAAATTAATTGGAAAAACAAAAATTCTAATAATGACATCTAAGTATTTAGCCTCCTAAATTCACTCTCTAGTCATCAAATTTGTCATTAAGCTTTTCAATTATATAAGAATAAGAATTAAGAATAAGAATAAGAATTAAGATAAGATAAGATTAACATTAAGATAAAATAAGATTTCCTTCCTCCAACTGATTCAACAAACACAAAAAACCTCCAAAAAACAATAAAAGTTTTTCATAAAAAGCACTAAATTTGTAGGTTCGTAAAATCGGGTTTTAGATGCTTAATGTTTTTTTATTAATGACATTATTGCTCCAAAAAAAATAAACCGTATAAATATTATTGTAATAAAATAATATTGCAGATTTATCATAATTAAAATCTAATTTTATTTAATCGGTTTATTGTCCAAAATATTAGATATTCACCTCCCAACAAATGTATATTACAAAACTACATTGATTCGTTAGTTTCCATTCTTACCTTCCAATAATTAATATACATACATTTAATTATGGTACAAAATGAACTTGAATTTTTTTATTTTTAAAACAATTCTAGAATAGTAATAAATTATAAAGTAATATTGATCAATCTTTTTTTTTTTAACGTGCAAAATGTAAATGATGATGCAGATCCATACAATTTAATACAGTCAGAACTGTTTAGACTAAAACATAAAAAAACATGAGGTCTACCATAATTTTAAAAACATTAAACTATTTTTTTAATATCAAATAATAGAGTTCAATTTTAATTATTTGTTGTCTGATTTTGTTAGTATCCAATTTATTATGTACATATTTAATTTACTAACCCATATTAAGTATTTCATAGAAAGTACACTTTAGAAATCTTTCCATTTCTTTACTCCTATGGAGACTGATATTATTATACTCATCTATTTGTCTGACTACATATTTAGATGCCGCTCTAAACCAACTACATATTTTACCAAATTACCGTTATAGCAGACCAAAAATTATAGGAGACCTTTTAATGAAATGCCTTTTTACTTCATTAACAACCTTTTGTACAGTTCATCCAACAGCAGGACATATCCAAGCACTAAAGACAAATATAAGCATGGAGTCTAATAACCCACCAGCAAAACTTCTATAGCTGCAATATCGACCTGCAATTTGACCATAAGTAGCTTTTAACGAAAGAACAAACTCTAATTCTGATAATTGAACTGTAAATAGCTTATGAGGAAACAAAGAAATTTAATAAACACCAAATACTAAACTGAACTCAAACTTCTCTCCCTTTGAAACTTTTAAAGTATTAAGGTTATTGAAATATAAGATTAAGCTATTTGAATATCCATTTAAAAGTTTAACCATTTTAAATTTCAAAAGAAGCTGTCAATGAAAATGCAATTGACCTTTCAAATGAACAGTATAAAGAGATAAAAAAAAAAAAAATAGGAACAACATAAATAATTAAATATCATGCAGTTTCAAGAATAAATTTACATAATACAGCATTTTCATTAAGTTAAATTATCTTTTCATGAAGATTGATAATTTTGCAGCTTTATGAAATACGACACCTATGCAAACTTGCTGAAAAGTTCTACAAACAGAAATATTACAAAATAAATAAACTTCGAGACATTCTAACAAAAAACATGTGAACCTCATTCACAGTTTAGCCTCTGTTAAATAAGCCAAGTTCAAGACTAAACAACATTTAAAGCTAAATGCACTTTTGATAAGTAAACCAATTTAAGTTAGTGTTTCTCTTTGTATATGAACAAAGAATAGAGAAAGAATGAATGGCGCATAACCAAGCACCTCAAAGGATAGTCCAGTTATTCAGTCTAATTTCAACATCAATATTTAAACTGATTTTACATAAAAATCTATTCATGCTAATTATATTGTTTGTTCCAATTTGATCAACAGAATACAAACATTTGTTTCAACACCCTTTCAGCCACTTGACCAATCCATAAGCACCACATAATACAAACAAAAATCCTTTCCTTTAAATTACACTTTTATGTAAATTTGCAATAATAGAAAGAATAACTATAGAAGTGTCAGCTCTTAGATGCTTAAAATAGACCATAATAATATTTTACTCCAAAGGTATAGCTAATTTTACCTGTTCAAAGTTTTCAATAGTTGCAGACTTGCAGCACAAAGATGGCCAGGGCTTCTAGTCACATTAAATAAATTCACTGTTGAACTTTACTGTAAGTGAAATATGACCAAAATATACTCCCGTATCAGGGTTGATTTTTAGCCTTAAACAATATTTAAATTTAAATTGGTATATTCTTAAAGATGATCAAATAAATTGTCTAATAAATTTGATTTGTGATTTAATTTCATTGAAAAATCGAAAAAAATTGTGCCAAAAAATTGTTCGTGAAATTGAAGATTTTACTCCTGATAATTGATAAAGTTTTTTTTATATGAAATTAGGGTAAGACTGGCTAAAGATTTCATTTAGCTAAAAGGGAACTAACATATCAAAGACCACCATGATATGATTTAGATTTTAGAATAACACTAATTAACTGCACTTTAGGTATCATTTATATAATGAGATTTTTCTCAATCATGTGGTTAACATATCGCTACTCACAGTTGTATTCTTGTATTAGTTTCAATTTATTAGCATGTCCGTCAATGATACAAATTTCACTGGTCAATTCTCATGCATTTGCAATTTGTATCATTTTAAAAATCCATTACTCACCCTCAATGGCTCGTGTGGTTCTCTGGCTCCTTTTGCTAAATAGTTTTTGTAATCCTTTCTCCCTTTGCTATCCTAGCATTATCTGCATTCCATAAACAACACAAAAATGAGAGGTTCATTTAGTTAAATGTGACTTGGCCTAAAACTTTTAGTATTTTCTGGATGAACTTGCATGAGCACTCATTTCATTGAACTTCTTCCGAGTGGGCACTGGAATAGGGGATGTTTTCTTCATGTTGTCTATTTGTCTCTTTAATTTGAGGAATTGTTGGCATGAGGATCACTGCATGATAATATTTTAGGGCTCAAGAGTGTATTTCTTAACTAATATGCACCCAAATACTGTTGATAAATTTTAAAATCACCTGTTTGTGGTGAATTCTGAGCAATTGCTCTACTAATGGGAGTATTAGAATATGTCTGAGTTGATCCACAAATGACCGACTTGTTAATATGCCGTGTAAGAACATGATAGTGATTTCCTTGCAAAGATGGTGAGAACTGGCTTTCAACCCTGTCGCATAGTGGGTCAATGATTGAAACCATACTGAACTGAAATCATATCATCAATGGCCACATTCTTAAGCTAGGAAAACTTGAAGAATTTATCATATCATCAATGGCGGTATGTGGCAGAAAGGATTATATCAGCTAAATATAGCTCAAACCATACTAAAGTGCATTATTATAAATCTGTTATTTTTTTAATCACATATCTTTTTATAATTTTATTTAAAGGTTTTTAAGTTTCCCTCTACTTCTAACTAAAGAACTACCTTTGATTTTATCCAGTCTTTGTACTGGAGTCTCAATAGTCAATAGACCTTATCCAACATGTTCATTCCATCTCAAACAAACATTAGCTCAACATAATAGTTTTTCACCAAATTTTTCTTTGCTAACAACCTCTTAAAAGGACACCCAAAAGATTGATTAAATACCTTGGCATAATAGTCTTTCCAGACTCGGCGGGTAACATGGTGACCCCTCAATGGAAAGTTTTGAACTTGATCTTCCCAATGTTCAATTCTTCTAAGGTGGGAAGGTGGGTGTTGGATTAATTGATGTTAACTAGTCTCTACAATGACAAAAAGGAATATTATTACATTAGCCAACACTTTTAATTTATTATAAAAATAATAAACACATTATTTGGTTCTTGAATAACATCATGCTTAATCTTTCAAAAATCAAAGATAAAAAATGAAACCTTTTCTAACAAATGTTGTTTAAGGGAAGTCAATTCTTGCATTGCTTTGTCCTTTTGCTTTTGTGTTTCCTTCAAAGTGTATTAAAAAAAAATTAAAAAGAAGAAAAAGAGTTAGATCACTTAGCAGGGAGCAGGGAGCAGCTAAGTGCTAACAGTGGCGAAGGCATAATCTTAGAGCTTTTTCGTACACGTTTCTGCTTGAGTCGTAACCTCACCGTGCAACTTAGTTATCGGATCTACTCCCTCTGAACTCCTCTGTGTCTCCAGCCGCATCGCCGTGTCTCCGGTCGTTGTGGTCGCGCTACTCTGGTCCACCTCATTCCTCATCGTCCATGAGCCATCCGCCTCCAGTCTCACTGTGAACTATCTTTAAAATATTAATTTTTATAAAATGAAAAATAAAATTCTTGAAACTCCACATTCTTTGATTTTTTCAACCACGCTTTAATGAGCTCTTGGTTTTCTTCTTCCATATGCATGTCTTCTTTCTCTTTGCTGATCACAGAAAATAAATACGCTATTCTATCAATTAATTAAAGTTCACAATTTTTTTGGATTACTTCTGTGATATGCTACAACTACTCATCAAAGGTCAAGAATATGTACGCAATAAACGGTTAGTTTTCTAATTTAAGGAAATTTTTTCGGTTTAGCAATAAGTTTTTTACGCCAAAGGTCTATTACATATTTATTTTGTTAGTATTTAAACATTAATTGTGGGAAAAAAAATTTGAATTCTTTGTGTTTAGTATTATTATTGCTGATAGAGAATTACAAAGGAGGTGTTCTTTTTACTTTCAAAATTTTTTTCTTGGAGATGATTATTTTTTTTTATTTATTTAGATTTTTATTTTATATGGCAGAGGGAGATGAAACTCAAGACCTTGATGCTTGCCTCAACCATTAGATTTGTGGCACAGTTGAAAAGCAAGAAATTTAAAAGTTTTCTAGACAAAAAAACAAATTTTGGAAGTAAATAACTTTTTTTCTGTTATAGAGTATGGACAGTGATATATTCAAATTGTATAAAATTCGTCTTCTTTTTCGTTAAATAATTTGTCTTCGTTAAATAATTTTTTTACTAGATTAAAAGACTTATAGTTTTATTTTATTTTAATGAATGCCATTATAGAGTTTTTGAACATGACTCCAATTTTCTAAGGAACTTTTATTGGAGTATATTGACCATGAGTACTTAGATTTTTATTTAAATTTGTTCCTAGTAATTATTCTCTTAAGGATTATCTTATACTCTATTATTATCGTAATATATGATCAAAGTAACTGCTAAATAATTTAAAAAATAACCTATTATTTTCTTAATTTTAGTCATAGCTTGAAAGATTGCTTTATATTTAATAGTAGTTCGGTTAATATTTACTTATTATTTGAGTATATGTACTCTTAAATGAAAAAAAAAAACATTATTAAAAATATTGGTATGAAGAATACTAGGTATACTAAAAAAGGATTTAGTCTTCACATGAACTAAGAAAAGTGACGTTATAAATGATTTGAGTATTTTAAGGATTGGCCACTAAAAGATTCAGATAGATATAAATAAACAACTATAAAATGTATTTTGGGTTAATTCAAGATTTAGATTTAGATGCCTATAAGGTTGTTTGTGCTTTGCTACTTTTCTTTAGTTATTACGTACATGGTTGCAAGTAATGTCTTATATTTGTGTAAAAAATATTATCACTAATAAAGATAGTTTTAATACTAATTTTATTTTCAGATGTCAAACATTATTTTAGTCCATGGCATATTATAAAAAGGTTACAATTACATATACCATCAATATAATGAATTCAAGAATCAATTTTACAAATGTGTTTATTGTTCTATAACTATCGAGTAATTTGAATCTGATTGACATATTTAGGTTAGAAGATAATCAGTGGCTCAATGATATACAGTGTATTCGAAAAAAAAAAATAAATTCCTGTACGCTCTACGCTGTGATTTTTTTTTATATTTTGGATGTAAGTACTCCATTGAGAGTACATGTGCTCAAATAATGAGTAAATATTAACCCAAATATAAATAAATATAGCAATTTATCAAACTATGACTAAAATTAAAAAGATAAAAGGTTACCTTTTAAATTATTTAGCAGTCACTTTGATTATAAATTATGATAATAGAGCCTAAAATAATCCCTACAAGAATATATAGTTACTAGGAACAAATTCAAATAAAAATCTAAGTATTCAATATACTCCAACAATTCGAATACTTTAATGGGCATACTCCATACTTTCCCGGTCAAAATAGTATGAGCAAAGAGAAAGAAGATAGAGAAAAACATAAAAATGCAAAAGGATGCAATACATATGGAACAAGAAATCGAGCTCATTGTGTGGTTGAAAAAATCAAGGAGTTTTATAAATTTTATTTTTTATTTTATAAAAATTAATATTTTAAAGATAATTATGACATGGCAAGTTTATTTTTTTTTATTGGCTATCTGTGCAAAGTGAGTTTGCACGCATTGGAATAATTCTCTTAATAATAAGAGTATTGTTGTGATTTTAATATATTTTTTAGATTTTTAATACAATTTAATGATTATCTTAGTTGTTGTGAATATAATTAAAATGAAATGAGGAGAATAATATTTAAGCACTTTTATATGTTAGATTATTTATTTTTTTTAAATATATATAAAATTTTTTAAAATTTAATATATTTAATAACTTTTATTTTACTTTCTTATTTATTTATTTACTATTTTTTATTTTTTCAAACTATCTTCCTTTTAGCATATTTTATGCCAGACCATGCTTAATAATTTCATTAAATAGTAGTCTATAACCAACAATAAATCAAACTAAAACTAAAACTTTATTGCAAATCGAACTTATTATTAAAGAATAAACCTTGACTTTGTCTAGTTTTTAGCCATAAATGCATCCAACTTCTGATGGTTGTGTGCGTTAGAAAGTGTATATCTAGAGTGAAATTATATGTATTTTCTAGCATAAAAGTGTGCATTTTTTTAATCACTAAATTGTTGAAGATATAACTAATAACTCTAAAAGTTATTATATCCATGCATGCTTATACAGTTATACTACCATGTCATACCTTTCAACCGTTAGGTAAATTTCTATCCTTTGATGCCCTTTGGATCTAGGTATCGCTTGAGAAATGTCAACGCACATTGTTATTTCCAAATTGGTCACATTTAAAATTAGGAGTCAGGATCCATCGAAGATACATACCCTCCAATTATATTCATTATGGTCACGGGTTTGCTATGTTTCTTGCCTCAAAACTCTAATACGTACATCCACTATAGGGTAATAAGTGACCCATAAGGCTGCGTTTGGTTTCTGATACTGGGAGACTGAGACTGAGTATTGTGTTTGGTTTACAGAGACTGGAACTAAAATTTCAGTCTCAGTCCCCAGAATTTCAGTATTTTCAGTATCTCCAAATTGGAGGGACTAGGAGACTGGAGACTGGGACTGAAACTTTAATAATATTTTTTTACTTAAATACCCTCTATCAACATTATAGTTTTCAATACTAACATTTATTTTTGCTCCATCAACTTAGTTTAATCTTTATCTCTCAGTCTCTATCTCTAATTAATTTTAAACCAAATACAATACACAAACCTATTTTAGTCTCAGTCTCTCAGTCTCAGTTCCCCAATCTTAGTCTCTCAGTATCAATCTCTCTCCCAAACGCAGCCTAAGTGACATGTGTAATTGTATGTGTATTATATTATCTCCGACTGATACTACATGTATTAGTATTTTTGTGAATTAAGTTAGTTTTAACTCAACAAAAATCATTCACATTAATTGAAGGAAAAAAGAAAAGAAAAAAGAAACGTATAAGAAAAAAAGTTTAGCTAAACTTAATTGATAAAAATACTTCTATACCTAATATTTTTTGTTAAGTATTAATCTATGCATTATCGTCATTATATGTGAGGTAGTTTGCTTACAAAAGAATACCAAATAAAAACACAAGAAATTCATATGACTGCACCTATAACTAACAAACTAAAGTTAAGTTGTTACCAACTCTAGTAGTATAATGAATTGTTAAAACCCTTTATGGTATCAAGTGTGAATCCAAAAGAAGGTAAGAATACGGGAAGAGATTATTGTCACACCTAAATATAGTTATTATAAACACTAAATAATAGAATAGTATTGGATATACATAATGGATATTATAATATTTATTACAATCTATTTTTTAATTAAGAAATAAAACATTATTTAGTTGTGTTTATTTGGAAATTTAAAATATTAAAAATTTTAAATAAATCTTTGATATTAATTATATTATATATGAATTTTTAATTAGTATTTATTTATTTCACAACAATGAAAATGTCGTAATCAGAAATTATAAAAGTATTTATTAAATCATTGTTTCGAGTTAAATATCAAATTGGCCCCTCAAATTTAGGGCTATAATCAAATTGGCTCCTGAAATTCAAATGGCATCAAATTGACCCCTCATTTTTACAGTTGTGATTCACATTGGCCCTTTTGTGATTCTTCGTAAAAAAAAATGCAAATGTGGTCGTTAATTGTCCACGTTGGACTCTAGCAACTTAATTACTTATGTGGTTTCATGTATTTTATTTTATTTTCAGTTAATTAATTTTTATTATTTTTATCATTTTTTATTACAACAATGTTAGATAATCAACAAAAATTCAGTCAACAATGTAAATTGGATGTTCCGTTTCTTTAGATTCCAAATGCTCTGTTTCCAAAAATATACAAAGTTGGTTGATCATTAGTTGTTTTAAGTTTCAAATGTTCTATGACTTTCATTATTATGAGCATTCTTTGAACAGTGGTTATAAATGTTTTATTTTTTGTTGGCTGATTTGTTGGTTAAAAAAATATTAATTACATATACTTTTTCTTATATTGTATAATACATATGAATGTTATTGTTCGTGTGATTATATTTATTTATGTTAGCTTATGTACTAATTTAGAAAAAAATTAATGAATAATGTAATTTTTTATTTTAATAATTAATTTATATTTATATTTTATTGTTTAAAATTAATTTTTTTTGTGATAATATATATCATTTTTGCCCCATAACATAAATTTTATGGGTTCGTCAGTGGCAACTTGAAAAACTTCTGAGATTGGCAGAGCCTATATATTTGGCTTAAACAACAATTTGATCACAACAACTGGAGTGGCAACTTGGAAAACTTCTGAGATTGGCAGAGCCTAAATATTTGGCTTGAACAACAATTTGATCACAACAACTGGATGAGGGTTTTTTTTTTTTTTTAATGAAGGATCAAAGATTTAATTTTGTTGGATATTTTTTTTGGAAAAGATGAGAAATGAGGTCTAACAATAAGGACAGTTCTCCTGTGGAGAGAGAAACCGGTGAAAAGTATGAATTGATATGAAACAAATGATTGATAAAATATATTACTAATAATATATAATATATATTATATAATATTATAATTTAGAAATAAATTTATATTAATAATTAAATTTTAAATACATCAATAATTTTAGATATACATTTATCCAATCAAATTCAATTAAGTTATTTATTTTATGCAAAAAAAAAAGACTATTTCGATATCAAATAGAATTTAATTTATATGATATTTTTTATGTTATTTAATATCGAAATAATTTTTTATTTAACTTAAAAATAAATAATTTGATTAAACTTGATTTGGTAAAATAGATATATACCTAACATTATTTATCCAATAAAAAGATTTAAAAAGAGTTCGGTACAAATATTTTCTATTTTTGATGATAAAAAGATTAGGGTAAAAAATTAGCAAAATAATTTTATCCAAATAATTTTAATAACCTAGAGAAATTTCACATTATCAACATATGAATAGACACAAAAAAAAAAAAAATGAAGACACAAAAAATTCAACACATGAATTTGATATTCCTTAGTATGATGAATTGATTAATTTGTGTGTATAAATTTTGAGTAATGT
The DNA here is from genome assembly GCA_036250425.1 of Stylosanthes scabra. NCBI lineage: Eukaryota > Viridiplantae > Streptophyta > Magnoliopsida > Fabales > Fabaceae > Stylosanthes > Stylosanthes scabra. Next base: position 10,582 of record JASCZI010121753.1, on the reverse strand, counting down.
CAGTGGTTAGTGAAGACATGCAAAAAAAATTTTAATATATCTTTTTTTATTGTCTGATTTACTTAATATTGACTCTTCTTATTTTAACTACTACAACTAAGAAATTTTTTAATAATGAATTTTTTAAATAATAGACTTGGAAACAAAATAAAAAATAAATATTTTACTAATTATTTTTTAATTTATATTGAGAAGAAGATTGCATACCACAAAGTCTTATATTGATAAATTTTATGATATGAAAAACATCGTATATCATTTCGTTATTAAAAATCGCACATTTTGTATCGATATATTTTTATAATGCATTTTAAATTATATAACTTATTACATGATAATTTTAATTGGCCTCCATAATATGTTTTCTGGATCCACCCTGAGCGTATCAGCATAATACATACGTGATGTGATACTGACACTTCATGGCGGAAGCGTTAAAAGTTGTGCATTTTAATTAATAATTTATTTAATATTTGTTGCTTTTCGTATAAGTCTTTATTTTTAAATTATTACTTGGGTTTATCCATTTCATTCAATAAGAATAAAATGATACAATAAATACAAAGTATTAATAAATCTTAATAAATATAAAATATATTAGTACACAAATAAAAAAATTAAAACATATAAATTTATAATTACTTTTTATTTAATAAAATTAATTAATAAGAATTACTGAATATTTTATTATATTAAAACTAAATTCATATTAAAATGCTATTTTTTGCCGCAACAAATAAAATATAAAATAATTAAAATTTATTATATCACTTGATATATAATAGATTATTTCAGATTAAAACTAAAAATAATATTTTAAATAACTTTGTATGTTGAAGATCTTATTATGTAATATAAAATTATACAATATAATCACAAATAGATTTATATTTAGAGATTACATATATAATTACATAGAAATATTTTTTTTATAAAATTAAAAAACTAATAAATTTTTATTTGTTTCATTTATACTCTCAAAACAAATAATAAAAATAAAAAATAAACAATATTGTTATTTCTTTAATACTTTTAAACTTTTAAATAAAACAAGTACTTGAGAGGTTTCAATTTATTTTAGCGTTCCCAATTTTTGCTTTTAAAACAATTTTATTTTTTAATAACTAAATACAAATTTTAATAACTAAATATGAATTTTATTTTTTTGACTAATTAAAAGTAATTAACATATAATAATAGTATTTTTATACGAGTATCAATGATGTTAGACATATGAATAAAGCTATTTTTTTAGTGTCCAATTAGTATTTGAGGAAAAAAAGTTAAGAACGATTTTGATTTTCATCAATAATCTTAGAGGCAATAAAAATGTACTTAATCTTTAATTATATAACGTGATAATTACATTAAATATTACCTTTGTAAAAAGATAAAATAAAAAAATATAAAATAAAAATGTATATGGATTTATGAAAATAGAGAAGAAAATATTTATTACATTAATTTCATTGTTATTTTATTTTATTTTTTTACATCAATAATATTTAAAGTGATTGATAGATTGAAGAAGTAATATTTAAATCACTCTTTCTGTAAATTATTTGTTTATTATTCATCTTAAATTGAATAGTGGAATAATATTGTCCCGTTCGAAAGTTGGCCGCAGGATAGACAGGTGGTACCCTACGACGTACCAGTGCTGGTACGGATTATGGGCAACCAGGTTTGCCCAAATATTTGAGGTTGCGAAGGCAAACAATCTGGGTCCCTCCGCGGACTTCTTGAGATGGTGGTTCTTGGCTGGGAAGAGGTACCTAGCTGCGGAGGATGCATTCCATCATTTTCCACCTGATGAGATACCTATAGAGGCCACCCAGAGACAGAGTGCTCCACAGCCACAGCGGTTCCAGATCCAAGATGTTCCGGACAACAGGCGCTTAGCGAGGTAGATGATGGTGGGCACTAGGACCACGACTACGGATTGGCAGTGGAGGACATGATGGCCGAGGATGCGAAGGTCGTGGCCCCCATTGGTTGTGTTCGGCGCATGCCTGAGGGCGGTGGACGTCTGAGGGGCGGAGAGGGGCGGGAGGGGCGGGAGGGGCGGAAGACGCGGAGAGAGCGGAGATAGGGCATCTTCATAGCAGACTCAGGTTGGTGCCAGCACTAGTCACGCATATGAGGCTAGCACAAGCACGCAGGCTGATATTCGTGTTACCCCACAGAGTCAGTAGGGTTTCTGCACACCCACCTTCAGCTCTCCATCGCAGGCATTCCTCGCTGGACTTAATAGCTCGGGGTTCCAGGATTTGATGAACAAGATATTTGTACCCAGTGATGGCTACAGGCCCTAGTTTAATGGTACTAAGTTTAATGTGGATCTGAACGAGCTTGATTCTGGTCCGTCGCAGTTTTTCATGGCGCTCGGTAGCACCCCCTTTAGCATATAAGCAAGGTCCTTCATGGGACATGACATTGCCTGCACCTGCGCATGTTTCGATTCCACCCGCATCTCCCGCACCTGCAAAGCATCATGATCAACCACCTGCACAGGGGAGGAGCTGTAGGATTCCTCGCCGCAGAGATTGTGGCACTGGAGGGCATATTTAGATTTGTATCTTTTTTTTTTCTATGCTTATTGACATATTTATGGATGATATTTTATATATTCATGTATGCGTTGTTTATCTTTACTGCTTATTTGTACCAACACTTAATCCATTCGATAAAAACCCTTAATCTTGTTCTCAAATTAGAAAAGAAAAAATAAATGTAAAATTTATATAAACTAAAATTTAAATTATGTTGCTCAAATTAAAAATTATTTGCTTTTAAGTAAAAAATGATAGACTTAATGTTGCTAAAATATTGAAGTTATGAATATTGATCGAACGATAAATTAAAAGAGTGAATAGGATATTGAAAATGTTTGGTAACCAACAAGAAATTGGCAAAGCAACCAATAATTTCCTTTTTGAACTTCCATTAATATTTGTCATGTTATTCCAATTTCCTTTTTACACGGGCTATCGTTATTGGGGGCAAGGATTCAGTCATGGATTTTTTATATCATTTTTAATGTATAATATTATAATTAATTATTGCATTCATTATTTGTAACGTATATTGATTTTTGCTGATATTCATTTTTGAATCATTATGATTATTTGAGATATTGTTACGATGCAGTAATGGAGTATGATTTTTTTTTTTTTTGACTAATGGAGTATGACTGATTCTTACAGATAATAATATTTTATTTTTAATTAAATATATAATATTAGATGTTATAAATATATAATTATAAATGTGATAAATATATAATTACAGATGTTATTTAAATGAAATTATAGATGTTAAGTTAAATAGATAAATTTAAATTATGGCTATCTATTATAATTCTTGTGTGTCTTGTTATATTTTTATTTCTTTCTTATTTTATTCTTCATATGTAAAAAGTATAAGTAATAGAGTAGAAATTGTTAAAATTATATGATTTAATATTTATAATTTCATATATATAACATTTATAATTTTAAACATAACATTCATAACCATTTAATTGATCTATTTTTTCATTATTTAATATTTATTATTTTATAGGTGACAAACCAACAATTGTAGATGTTTTCTGATGATCCAATTTGAGGTTTTTTTTTTATAAAAAATATGTTATGGTAATTTGGAATATTTCTTAGGGGTTAATGATATATAAGAATTTGAAATTTTTATTTAAAAGAATGATTATATAATTGTAATTGTAATAATAAGGGAGATTTTTTTTCAGATTTGATTTGATTTATATTTAGAATCTATATTTAGTGTAATTAAATGAAAGAAAATAATTATGGAAAGAAATTAATTGTGCTAATTAATATAAGAGAGTGACTTACACTATCTTGATGAGGAGAGTGTCATTACATATATATTTTGTTTGTTGTTTATAATAATGTTGGCTAGTAACATCACCGTTAAATAATTTTGGGTTATCTACATATATTTTGAATATTAGATAATAATAATTAATTACACATTTTTATTTATTTTAGAGTAGTGTTACCTAGATTAAATTAACCCATAGTTCCCTATCATTTTAGGAAATTTTCAATTGAGTCCCTTTACTTTTTTTTTTTTTAATTAGGTCCCTATATTGTTTTAAATTTTGTCATTAGGTTCTTGTCCTGATGAAAACGTTAGAAGTAACGAAAGCTTTTATCTCTAAATTGAAGATATCACAAAAACTAATGACTAACTCGCTAAATATGACATTTCTTTCTATTTTAGGATGATAAAATAAACATTCTTCCTTCATTTTAACATACTTTAAACTTTTAAAGATATGTGACTTTGAATCATAAAAATTGATAATATTTTTAAAGAATATTGATGAAAAAGGTAAATGAAAAATATATTTAGGTGAATATAAGCCTTACGTAAAGTGCAATGTACGAGAATAATAGAAAATTCACATTTTATAAATGTTTTCGTTTAACATTTATTATTAATAGGGACCTAATTACAAATTTAAAGATGGTATAAGAACTCAATTGAAAGAGAAAAAAGTATAAAGACCTAATTAAAAATTTAATAAAACTATAGAGACTAACAGAGTAATTAAACCTTTTTTCTATTCATAATAAATTTAAATGTTACTAAGATTTATTTTTACTAGCACTAAGATATTTTTCTACAATTATTTTAAAATAAAGATTAAATTACGTTATAAAAGTATATCTTTTATTATTGTCTTTTATTATTAATTAATTTAACTTTTTCTTTACAATTATTCTACGTGAACAAGTGGTTTTGGCCAACCAAGTGGTTTGACAAGCAAAACCCTCCACGCGCCACATTTTCTTTTATTAGTATGTATTATTATTTTCACGCGCCACTGAAATTCTTTTTCTAACGTATTATAACATTCATTAACAATTTCAACGTGCGTTTTTCAGTTTTCTATTTTTGCATTCTTCCCTGTTCTTCTTCATTTCGTTCTTCGTTTTCAACGCAACGTTCTTCTTATTTTCGTTTGATTCGAAGGATTTCTGATTCGAGAGTCTTGATTTGAACGTGTTTTTCAACGTTCTTCTTCTGCTCGTTTGATTCGAAGGATTTGCGAATCGTGATTTTTGATTTGAACAAGTGGTACGTTCTTTTTTCAATTCTCCAATGTTATTAGATTCCAATTCTTTTTTCGTCTTGTTCTGCTGTTGTCATAATTCTGTTTTCATTGATTTCTTCGTTTTCTGTTGTTAGAAGAAGAAGAAGAAGAAGAAGAAGAAGAAGAAGAAGAAGAAGAAGAAGAAGAAGATGATGATGATGATGATGATGATGATGATGATGATGATGCCGACATA
>JASCZI010121752.1:861-21955 GCA_036250425.1 Stylosanthes scabra | reverse complement strand
ACATAGTAACTTGATTAGGAATGGACGGCCATGATTTATTGGGTTACTATGCGGCATAGTGCCGCATAGTGATTGGTGGCCGCAGCCCCAATCATTCACAACAAAATGGCCATTATTTTGCTATGATATTCTTTCCACCTCTTTTTATGGTTTATTTCTTTGATAATAATAGGATAGAACAGGAACAGAATCGAGAAAAAGACATATTTTAATCAAAACAAGTTCATTAATTTTGCAGCAGGGAATTAACATTTAAAGAAAAATATTTGGAATCCACTAAAAGTCTCATAATTCACATTTTATTCATTACTTTCCAATAGGTTTTTTACAAACAAACACCCTAAACTTAACACCCTAAACCTAACACCCATTACATGATTTTTAACCATCAACTAAGTGGTGAGTCTGCCAAGAAACAAGACAACAGCTAAAACCACAACAAAAGTCATTGTCACACTTCTTGGAAACATTCTTTGATTCATGTTATTATTCAGTCTTCCCACATGCTCTTTAAGCAAAACAAGTTCATCATAAACTCTTTCAAACCCAGAATCAACTCTACCAATCTCCATGTGTAACCTTTCTGTCTTTCTTTCTTGTGCCTCCATTAGTGTAACATAATGTTCTATTTTTCTAGTATCTGCATCCATCCTTAGACTCCCACAACTTTGTTGGGTGGAGCATGCCTTCTCTTCTTTATTAATCCACTCAAAATACTTGCAACTCCTATTAGGACATGAAATGAATCCCCTATTTGGATTCAAAGCAGTACCTGACATTTGAAGGATAAGGGCATCTCCACAAAAACATTGAATCCTCTTCTCCTTTGCTTTGCACCCACTCTTCATATCTTCTTCTTCATCAATCCATTCAAAGAATCCACATTTGGGCACTTGACCACATGCAACATATCTACTTTCTGCGTTTGGCGTGGCAAGAACCATCATTGCCGCCCCACAGTAGCAACGTTGCCTTCTCCATTTCCTTTGATTTGAACTCGAGCTTCCATCAAAAGAGTGGCTCATAGTCATGAAACCTAGGGTTTTCAAATAGAGACGTAAGAGAAGAAGAAGACTAGATGGAGAGTGCTTGCTGAATACAATAATAAGGGTAACACAATAATAAGGGTACAGTGGTAAAAATACATACATTAACGTTCTTTTTAACGTCAAATCGTAATAGGGACATTATTACAAATTTTTATATAGTATAGGGACTTTATTATAAACTTTTAAACTATAGGGATTTGGTTGCAATTTGACTGAAATTATAGGGACCTCGTGTATAAATTAACACACACACATATATATATATATATATATGGGTGAATAAATGAGAGAATGAAAGAGAGAGCGTGCGCTTCGGCTGAAGCTAAGAAAAGGGGAATTTAATTTTCCAAATTCTATTTTTGTTTTATTTGGTAAAAGCTAATTTGATATATTTTTGTGTAAAGAAAATTAGGTAAAAATAATTATAAGAGATGAACTATTGTGTAAGAAAATGATGATGTGAAATAGAGATGTATAACTTTAGTAAAGAAAAAAACCATGCAACCAATGAGTGTAACACCCCAATTTTCGGCATGTCGCGACACCACCTACGATCGGGACGTCACATTAATCCTAACCTAATCTACTACTTCTTGAGCTAATTTAATTACATATAAGCCTGTCGATACACAGCGTAAATATCATACATGCGTAATTTAAACTTCTAAACTTCTTTTAGCTATCAAAAGAACGGAGGGCAAAGGTAAATCGTCACGAACTCCAAATATATTATAACGTATTATCGTCTATTACATCCCATATCTTAAAATACAATAACCCTTAACATAGGAAATCCGGCCCGACCATACAAAGGTCACCTAAATTTGGGCCGCGGTAACTAGACAAAAGAAAGTCAACAACAACTTAAGCCTCTTATGTACTAACAACTACGAGGCACACTAAATAGCTCAACCCCGAAGGAGGGGTGACCAAACACCGAACCCTAGAACTTTCTTCCGACTCTCCGCTTGAAACACCCTCTAAACTTTCTCCTTTTCTTCTCCATCTCCCTTAGTGAGTACTCTTGCCATCTAACTATCTCACTTCCCTTCTTTCCTCCTCCTTTTCATCTTCTTCATTCTATGTCACATGCTCACCCTCCCTTATGTGTTTGAATTGCCTCATAGTGTACCGCGGGTGAAAGACTCAATCGGAGGAAGGTTTCTGAATCATTACGGGAGACCGCCAATATCTCTAAGCAAACCCATAGCCTTCCCTTCATACAACGCCTCGGTAGGGAGCTCCTACAGATGGTAGCTAGTGTCATACCTTCGTGGTTCCTAACTCGTCATCAGGGTCCAAAATCTTCATCATCATAGCTCTTCAGTTGCGTTCTCTGAAAGGTCCTAACTCGGCTCTCATCTACGCGTGGGGTAAAAGAAAGAAAACCGGGGTGAAAACCTAATGTCCTTAGTCGACACCTTAAGGTCAACTACTCTATCCTAGGGCTTACGTTAAGTAGTGGCAACAACTCACATCTCAACACTTAAAATACGGCAGATAAAGATAAAAGAAAATAAAAGAAAACACACAATCAACCTAATGTAACTAAAACAAACACAAGAAAGATGCACAAACAATTCATGATGCATGCCTAAATTCCTAGCACAGGACGTGAGCTCATGCGTCGGTCGTCTTCCCGCACCCGACGACTACTCAGAACTTGTAACATCTCAAATTTGGGAGTTTAATCATAATATAACTCGTGCTTTATCTTATTTATCCAAGTATATGTTTTCATAAATTATTGTAATTAGGGAAATTCTTTTTAGTTAATTGGGTTTAAATTAAATAAAGTTCTTATATATTAACGAAGTGTTTTGTATATTCAAAATATTAAGTTTAGTAATTTCATTTTAGATTTACTTGAGCTTTATTTTAATTGTCAAGTATATAATTTCATAAGTTATTTTATTAAAGGTAATTAAATGAGCTTTTTGATGAAATTAGTATTAAATTAAATCAGGTTTTTATTTTATTTAGTATATGTTATAATTTAGTAATTTCATATTTAAAGTAATATTTTGAGTAATTAAAAAATAATGAGGATTTAATATTTTAATTTGAATAATTGATATTTAGTTTTATTTTATGAGCTTAAAGAAAATTAATTATATTAGTTACTATTTTATATTAGAGAATATAAGATACATGAAATTAATTTGTAAGTTGGTTAATAATAAATATATTATATGTTTCAAAAATGATTTTTTGTTGTGATATGTTTGATCACAAATTATCACTCTACCTCTTTATTTTATTGGAATACCTATACTTCCCTTATTCATTCCTATTTAACCTATTTTATTGGAATACCTATACTGCCTTTATTCTATACACACAAACCAAACCCGAATCTAAACACACACACACGGTTCCTACATCACCAGTAACAAAACCCTAAAATTCACACGCACACCCACGCAGAGAAGGAAAGGGAAGATAGTGAAAGATGACACCGCCGGCAAAGGGAAGGCAGCCGCGGCCGTCATCGAGCTGGAACCGGAAGAGAGAGCGAGACGCAAAGAGAGAGATGAATCGAGAGAGAGAGATAGAGAGAGAGCCAGGGCGACGGAGAAGAGGGATGAAGGAGCCTCCACGTCGTCACTGCCCGCCACCGTTCCACGACGCCTTCGAGGGTTTTCATCGTCGCCGTCGTTGAAGGACCCGTCGCCGTCAAGCTCTGCAACTGCGTCGAGCCCTGCTGCGCTACTCTGCCGTGTTCATCGCGCCGCCGTGAACAGAGGAAGAGAGAGGAACCTTGACGGTGGTGGTTGGACCACTATGCTGTCACCGCCGTGGGTTCCTATACCACTGCCTCTGTCTTCTGGTTTGCTCCACCGCCACTGGTGCTTGAAGAAGCCACAGTTCCAAGCCTCCGTTCGGTCACATTCAACTGGAGCCACTGCCGGAGGGGAGCCTCGTCGCCGCCGCTACTGTTGGAGCCAGAGCTCGCCACATTCACCGCTGCGACGTCCGTTTCAGCCATGGCTTCCATTATCTGAAGCTCAATGGAGTTGGGCAGGCCGTTTCTGCCACTGCCTACATCGCATTGTTATCGTCGCCATTCCCGGAGCACACCGCCGGTGCTGCTCCCGCTCTGTCCAGGCAGGGCCACTAAACTCACCGGTAAATTCAATCAAAACTGCAGTTGTCCTTCGTCTCTATCTACCATGTTTCACTCTGTTGTTGTTGTTGTTTTTGTCAGTCGTTGTCGTTGTAAGAATTATAGTTATTCTTGTGCTGTTAGTAATGTTAGGTTGGGTTGCTGCTGCCCCTGCTCAGAATTTGTGGTTGTTGTTGCTGCTGTTGCAAGCTCGTGCTGCGAATTGTAGGGGGTTGCTTCTAAGGGTGGCCCTGCGGCTTGTGTTGTTGCAACTGCTGCTAAACTCCTAATTTTACAGTTCTTGTTGCAAATTATGGTAAATTAAGGTAGGGGGAGCTTTCCTAAAACCTCTTCACTTTATTGTTGGAATTGTTATAAATAGATATGGTTCTATTTTATTATATTATGTGATGTGATTTATGCTAAATCCCATGGATTGTTTGAAATTGTGTGATTGGAACTAAAACTTAAGAAAGATAAAATTGACTGAAGCCTCTTGGTGGGTGGATTAGAGGATTTAGGCTACATATAAACAAATAGAAAATGCTTTATTCTAATCTTTAATTCAATTGTTGAATCCTTTGTATGATTTGGTTTTGATAATGACTGAGTTTGATTTGAGACTTGCTTTGGGTTGATTTGATTATATGATTGGAAGGTGTTAAATTTTGATTGAACCTTTAAAAGTGGTACGTCCAATTTTAGGGAAGGTTATGTCCGACTTTTGTTAAAAGTCTATTTGAAAATTATAATTGAGTTCTAAGTTGATAAACATAGTGGGTGATGAAGTCTTAAGTCTGGGTGCATGTATAATAATATCTAATATTCGTATACATATATATGTAACATTTAATTTAGGTACAAGTATTTCTTTAGAATATATATACGTACGAATCACCTATGTATGTAGATATGTATGTACGCATGTTTTCTTATTTGTATATATTAGTTTTCAAGTAGTGAATCTATATATATATATATATATATATATATATATATATATATAAATGAAAGACTTCATTAACTAAGTTTGGGAACGGGAACGGTGAGTTTAGTTAAAATAAGAGCTTACAAGAAATTAAGGTTAAAGGAGGGGATTTAGGACAAATTAAATAATTAGGGGTCACAAAGTAATTAAGTAAAAGTTTTGGGCAAAATTGTAAATTAGGTAAAGTATCGGGCTTAGGAGTAAAATTAACGAAAGGTTGGGCTAAGAGTGTAATTAAGCTAAAACGTGACTTAGTCAAATCATGAGTTAAGGTTTACTAAGTTAAGATCATTATGATTTATAAGTAAAGGTACTTGGTCTTCTAGACATATTTGATATGAAGGATAAGGTTAAATGGTTAAGTCCCTTTGAGATTATTGATGAACGATGATTTATGAAAATATTAAATGATGTGCTATGAGAATAGTGGCTTGTCCCACTCCTATGATAATAAATGAAGGGTTATGGCAATGATTGCCTTATACTTTGAGGACGGTGGTTTGTCCCCCACATGCTTTATGATTTATGAATGAAAGATTGATGATCAATGGTATTAATGTTATGAATTACCTGATGATAATTATGACGAAGTTTATGATATATTGTGAGGACGCTCACTGAAAGGTTGTGTCCAGACTGACATGGTAAATTTCCCTCTGCGGACACCTATTTTCCACTTCTACGTATATTTTGGCTTTCATGCTCGATTTCTATTATTTTAGTTATTCAGACTGATGTGGTTTATCCACATGGATACATATATAGATTGATGTAAGTGGAAAACCATATTCGGATTCATGGTTCCTTTGTCGCTTATGTTTATAATTCATCATTTGTCATTTCTGGATGTATGTAATTTAAAGGTTGTATTTAGACATTTTTCCTCTTGCTTTAGTATTTAGGATTCATTTTTCAAGAGAGGCAAGACTTCTATATTACCCTTCGTGCTATCTGTGTATATATATGTTAGTAACTAATTGAATATAATTTTGTTTGTATTTGGATTTGAAGTTATGTATGTAAGTTTGAAAAAGTTTCTGGTAATTATTGAGTTTGTGCAGTTAAAATCTTCTATATTAATAAGTAGATATATAGTTGTGTAGACGTAGCGACTTGGCTGTAGGCATGATAATGATATGCCTAAAGTCGGGTCGTTACAGAACTAGTCCAAGCATGGCTCCTCACAAGCGAATGTCGCGGCAACAACGAAACAACCTGTACCACCCTTTTGGGTACTTTCCGCTCTCCCTCTGCGGATCATTAAAGGTTGGTGAGGATCCCGTTATCTTAGCGTTCGTTTCCGGAGCTATCATAGAAATGTCACATCGCTCGTGAGTCACGGATGATCGTATCTAGGGGAGCTACCCCTTTGTTCGTATGACACTACACATCACTACCAAAGAACCAATATAGCATCCAATTCAAAGAACTGTTTTGGTCGGAAAGTTGGAGTACACTGGATCATTCATGACTTAGTCAACCAACCGATACAATTAGAGTCGAGTTCGATGTAATCGGTTTAACCATCTTACATAGATCAACCTAGATTTGGGAGTTTTGCTTTCTTAACTCTTATATTTATGTAAAAAACTCCAATAACAACATAGGGTATTTAGAAAATCAAATCATAAAATCTGTTTTATAGCAATAATCTTAGTAATTATATTCTTTAGCACTCATGAAAACTTTTTATATCACCCTTTTCCCCTTATTTTAACTATTTATAATATGCCCACAATCCTAGTTAAATATATAAATTAGTCCTTTTTAAAGATAGAAGACCCACTTCAATCTTGTTATATTTTTAATACGTAATTAATTCAATTATAAAAACAGATTTGAAAATATATATTTTGGAATTACACTTTTACCCTAAATAGGTTACTTTAAAGCTTATTTTGCCCTCTTTTACCGAAATACGCATAAATTTTTTTTTCAAAACATTTTTACCCAAAACCAATCATATTTTAACCATAATACTCATATCTAGCCACAGTAAAAACAGTTTTGAAAAGGTTATTTTATAAATGATTGTTCTGCCTTTTTTCATATAGGTACTTTTTCGAAAATGCTCATTTTTAAGTATTAAATTAAAATAATTTCATCCTTCTTTATTTTATAATTGAAACAGATTTAGACTCCGAATAAACTCATAGTACCATTTTAAAAACAGTTTTTGAAATTATTAATATTAAAAGACTATTTTACCCTTTTTACTTATAAGATAAGAAAAATCACTTTGTCACTTTAAAAACTTAATTTCTCAATTTTAAGTTAAAATATCCTTAGTATATAATAAATTAAAACTTCTCAAATTTGAAACATCTATAAAATATTTAAAAAGATCAATTTGCCCTTGAGTGGTAAAATCCTTCATTTTTACTAAACTTCAAGTATAAAAAAACTTTAGTAACATATAAACTTTTATAAAACTTTTTTAAATTTAAAATCTCTCCCAAATCTAAGTAACCTCTTTAGTCTCATCAAAATTCCAGCATCTCACACTTTTATTTGATTATCAAACAATAATATCATCTATTCTCAACAAGGCCGGTTCGGCCATAATCATATATATGTCATCAAAATTTAATACTCACACATATCATCATATATAATTAACAATCTATCATTCTTAATCATAGAACACTCTTTAAACATGACATGCAAGCTCAAAAACTTCATTTTTATGTAACCTTAGTCCATTTTCTTCATTTACCAACTTTGCACCACTTAATTTCTTAACAAAAATTCATAAGACTTCCTCTAGTAAACCCTAAACCCCTTACCTTTTGAAGATCACTTTGAAAATGACAAAGATACACCAAAAAATCCTTAGGCCACACGGTCGAGCAAGGGTTCTCCAAGGGCTTGACTACTAAACCAAAAAATTTACAAGACAACAAAAATCAACAACATGGAAGACGATGATGATTCGGCCGAAGCAAGGTAGGAGAAAAAAAAGATATTTTTACCTTCAAAAGCTTTGTTTTTGATGAAGATCAAAGATGATCTCCTTATGGTTTCTCAAAGAAAAGCTAGAAAAACCAAAAAAGAAAAACAAAATAAGTGTTTGATCTTGAGATAAAGAGAAGATCAAAACATAAAAAGAGAACAAAATGGTATAAAGAACTTGGTCATGTTGATGAACAAGAGATGAGCTTGATGTTGTTCAAAATGAAGATTTGAGCTTGAAAATGATGAAGAAATTGAAGGAATAGTGGTGGTGGAGGCTAGATCAAGAAGAGAAGTGAAGGAAGAAGCTTGATCTTGATGGTTCTAAGATGATGAGGGTGATAAGGTGATGGTGATAGTGGAAACCGAAGTGGTGGTGGTGGTTTTTTGGTGAGTTTAGGGTTTGAGTGTTCTTGATGTTCTTGAAGATGTTCTCGGTGTTCTTGAATTTTTTGTAAGAAAAGAGGGGCTTGATCTTTTAGTAGATGAGAGAGAATGTGTTTTTGGTGTTCTTATGTTTGTAAAATAAATGAATGAGCGTGAGAGAGAGTGAAGAAGGCTACGGTCAAGAAGAAAGAGTTGAGAGAATATCTTGTTTTTGTTTTTGTTGTTTTTGGCTCTTCGGAAGTAAGAGTGAAAAACTGAAAGTGGCATAGCTTTGTTGTGTATACATACATATATGGAATAAAATAAATAAAATGAAGGAAAGGGAGAGAGAGACTTACGGATGGTGAAGGAAGGAAGTGGGGAATTTACTTGTATTTTTGGTTTTTTGTCGGTAAAAGGTAAAATGGTTAATTTTGGTGGTATATGAAATACAAAAAATGGTAAATGAATAAAGAAATAGATTATTTTATGATAAATAAGTGAAGTGAAAGAGAGAGAAATGGCTTTATCATGGAAAGAAACCATGTAATCAATAGGAAGAGAGATAAGTGAAAAGTGTGTAAGAAAGGTCATGACGCGCCCACTTTGGTCGGTTAGAAATGATCTAAAAATCAAGTTTCTTATCGCGAGTATAGTTCTAACCAACACGAAAATGGGTGAATCGAGATTTACAAAAGCGTCACAAGTTTGCAACAAAAAAATTACCAAGAGTATTACACTCGGGCCATTCTCCCTAGGAATTGAAAATTGAGACTTATGAATGGTTGTGAAAATATCGGGGTTGCAATGGTTAAGGATGATGACAAGAATTAAACAGGAAATAACTTGTGTTGCAATTAATAAAAGAGTTCTTGGTCTTAAGTTGAAGTATAATGTGTCCCTATGATCACCACTAATCCCAATTACGAATGATTGTCACGTAAGGAATCAAACTCAAACTGTATAATGGTCGAGTGGAGGGATTTAACTCCGTTCCGTAAGTCCTAGGCTACTTACTAATGCGAAGGACCAAGATCTTATGTGAACAAGAATGATCCATCAAGTTCACCTCATTAAGGTCCACTCATCACTAGCAAAAGCCTAGCTTCAACAGAACAGTTTTAATCCTGTCTTTAACCCATTCTTTTCCTTAGGGATTAGTGGCTAACATCATCCACACTTCAACCCATGACCAAAACACAAGAAAACTGATGTATAGGCATCTTTGGTTAATTTTAACTTTAATTTTTCTTGATTACTATGAATATTCTTGTGATTTACTGTTCTTAATTTATCAATCAAACAAACTTGATGCCTTTTGAGTTTTGTTTATGTTTATAGAAGATGTCACAAGGATTTTAGGTATTTAAGGCCACTCAAGAAAGAATTGAAGAAAGGAACTTGAAGGAAACGAAGTGGAGTTGAAAGAGATGAATAAACCAAGCACAAACTCCACAACTTATACATGGAATAGCCCAAGTATAACTTGTAAGGTCAAAATCCAAGAATTCAAGCGCCAGGAGGTTCAACAACCACCAAGTTATACGTGTAACATTGCACATATAACTTGGGAACTCCATCACTATAATAATTCAAGTTCCAGGAAGCTCACAAAGCCCTAAGTTATATGTGTAGCATTACACGTATAACTTGGAAAGTTCATCACTTCAAAACTCAAGGTTCCAGGAAGCTCAAAACAACTTATACGTGTGAGATTCCACGTATAACTTGGGAAGTTTCTCACTTCAATTCAAGCTCCAGAGAGCTCAACAAAGCCTTAAGTTATATGTGTAGTGCTACACGTATAACTTGGGGACCAACATGTTCCCAAAATTCAACAAAGCTCTAAGTTATACGTGTAGTACTACACGTATAACTTGGGGACTAAATTCAAGCTCAAGAAGCCAATCTCAAAGCCCAAGTTATATGTGTGGATACTAGGCGTATGCCCTAGGGGTCCAAAGTGACAAGTTTTAATGCATCTCAGCCCAAAGTCTTTAGTCCTTAATCCATGATTTAATCAAGGGAAATTCTTGAAGATTCAAAGGCCATTTGAGTGAAGACTTAATGAAGAAGATTAGTTATTTAAATTTGAAGTAAAGGGAGAAAATATAGGATTAGTTTTGAATTTTGATTTTTGAATTTTGTAATTCAATTGAGAGATTAGAGAGTTACAAATAGGAGGGTTCTCTGAACCTTAGGTATCACGTACACTTTACAATTTTTCATAGTTTTTAAGTCAAGTATGAGTAGCTAAATTACTTCATTGTTAAGGGTGAGGAGCTATGTTCACCCAACATGAGGTATCTTTGTACATGTTTCGTTGAATTTCTATGAGGTATTTCAGTTATCTTTTATGCATGAATTAATTTTCTATTCTTCATCTTAATGGTTTAGAATCACTGAGAGGTGTTCTTCACTTATCTTGGGCTAGGTTAAATAAGTTGAGAAATTTATAAACCTAAGCTAGCTAGAAAACTTATTCACTTGACAAATTAAAACTAACTAGAGATAGTAAAGATAATTTTCATGCAACTAATAATTTTGTGAGTTAAAAATTGGATTAGAACTAGTTTAGATAGAGTGACATTTAATTTAATCTAGAATCACTTTTTAAACTTATAAGAATTGGAATTTGATCATATGCTTCATCTCTTTTTTCCGTTAATTATCTAAGAGATTAGTTTTTAATTAAATAAAAAGAAACTGAATCAACAAAGAGATTAGGATTTAGTTACAATAGATTCGTTGTACTTGATTTCTGTTTACCTAGAATTACAATTGATCATGTGCATTGATCTTCATGGGTGAATATCTTTAAAGCTCTTAACTCTCATTCAGCCATCTCAATTCTCAAGTATTCCATGTTCTTTACTCTCTGTTTTCATTCAATATTCAATCTTTTAATTTTAATTGCTTAAATCATCAAGTTTCATTCAATCTTATTAGTATAATTAACTAGGTAGAAATTGATTAATCCTTTATTCCTCGTGGGAAAATGATACCCACTGACCGTGGATCTACTTGCATACGATTCAGTGCACTTGCCGAAACACTAATCCATAGTTATAAAAAACAAAACATCAAACACTTAGTGTGCATAATAGAAAGACAAGATGAATAACAAGAGAGATTGAAGATTTAAAATAACCAATAGTCTAAATCAACAATATAAACATCAAACATGCAAAATCAAACCATAGATCATCAATAGAACATGCATCAAAATAAATTCCATCAAGATAAAGATAAAGACATAAGAACAAGAGAGATATAATTGAGAAATAGAGAGTTAGATGAGAGAAACAAGTAAAGATTGCATTAATTAAATAAGAGTATGATTAAACAAGCATTCAAACACTGAAATTAAGTAAGAATTATGTCTAGTGGGGCTGAAAATTGGAATAGAAAATGAAGAACATTAAGAACTAAGGAGAGAAAATGAGAGAGATGGAAAACTCTTCCCTTGTGTTTTAGCTGTTCTCTCTTCATACAATTCGAATTGGGCCTTCCAAGGGGCTTGGCCTTGGGCAGGAAACATGAAATTCCATTTTTAGAGTTCATTTATATTTGCTGTCTGACGCTCTCATGCGGTCGCATGACCTAGCTGTGCGATCGCGCGGTCAATGAAAAAGTTAGCTTTTCTTCGTTTTCAAGCATACATGCGGACACATGTGTAAACTGTGCGGTTGCATGAGGCAAACAGAGGAGAATTCTTGATGCTCCCAAGGACCTGTGCGGACGCACAAAGCATGTGTGCGACCGCACATGGGTGCCCTGTTTTCTCTTTTTGCCTTCTTTTCATGAATCATTTGCTTCCAATGCATTCCTTAGCCTTTTCCAAGCCATTCTCAATCCCTAAAGGCTTGAAATACACTAACAAAACTCATAAAAAACAAAGAATTAAACAAACCAAACCACATATCATATATAGTTAGGGTAATCACGTCCCCCTAAATACGTCTTACTTTTAACGAAAACACAAACAACGACAGTTTAGAGTTTTTGTCGAAAACAACAAGTACGGTTAAACAGGGTTTTACAAGCATTGATGATTATATTAGCCTGAGAAAGGTTAGGTGTCTATGTGCCAAGTGTAAGTTTACCAAATATAAGAAAATTGATAATGTAAGGGTGGATTTGTTGAGGAGGGTCTTCATGCCAAATTTTTTAACTTGGGTATAACTTGGGGAAAGGGGATTTAGAAGATGTGAGTAGGTATGGGTCTGGAAAATACAACGCAAGTAATGAGTGATAGACCCATATTTGATGATAGAAAATGTGCTAGAATTAAGGGGTTTTATCAATCAAAACTATACAATTGCGTGCGAATCACCATGTTTATGAACCTTTGCACTAATATGCTTGTATAGATAAATGCATGTTAATTTAGCCTTAAAAGTAATAGAAAATTATAAATTCTCATTCCACTCGATACCTTGGTGTGTTTGCTAGTGCATTTCAGGCTTTTAGGGATTGAGAAGGGCATAGAGAAGGCTAAGGAAGGCATTGGAAGCAAATGATTCACAAACGAATCCAAGAAGAGGAAAACAAGACACCGTGCAGCCGCACGGTCCCCTCGTGCATCCGCACGTGTCCTTGGGAACGTTTCAGGAAGAATTCTGCCCAAGCCCACGTGACCGCACGCTACACTCGTGCGCCCGCATGGGTACAAAGTCAAAGATGCTCACTTTGTTGACCGTGCGTCCGCATGGTAACGTCTGGCAGAATCAAAATTAAGGCTAAAAATCGAATTTCAAGTTTTCGGGCCAGGGCCAAGCCTCTTGGAAGGCCCAATTCGACCTATATGAGGATGGAACAACTGAAACACAAGGCACCAATTTCCATTAGGATCATTTTTAGAGGCCCAATTTGACCTATATGAGGATGGAACGGCTGAAACACAAGGCACCAATTTTTATTAGGGTCATTTTTAGAATTTTAGATAGTTTAGTGATGTTTTTGGGAGAGTTTTCCATCTCTCTCATTTGCTCTCTTAGTTCATAGTTGTTCTTCAATTTCTTCTACCAATTTCTAGCCCCTACTAGCCAAACTCTTCTTTAATTTCAGTGTTTGAATGTTTGTTAATGGATATTCTTGTTTAATTAATGCAATCTACACTTGTTTCTTTCATCTATTTCTCTAATTCTCAATTCTAGCTTTTATGTTCTTATGTTCTTTATTTTATCTTGCTGGAAATTAGTTTGATGAATGTTATATTGATGATCTATGGTTTGATTATGCATATTTGTTGATTCTTTTGTTGATCTAATCAATTGATTATTTTAGTTTGTTCAATTCTCTTGTTAATTCACCATGTTTACTTATTATGCATGCCAAGTGTATGATGTTTTGTTTCTTATAGCTGTGGAGTAATGTTCTTGTATCTTGGTCATGGGTTGAATTGTGGATGATCTTAGCCACTAATTCCTAAGGACAAGGATGGATTAAGGATAGGGTTAAAATCGTTCCGTTAACGTTAGGCTTTTGCTAGTGATGATTGAGTCCTTAATGAAGTGAACTTGATGGATTATTCAAGTTCCAAAGACCTAGGACCTTCGCATTAGTGAGTAGCCTAGGAACTTCGGAACGGGGTTAATTTCTCCCACTCGACCATTTGACAGAGTGGGTTTTGCTCCTTACGTGACAACTATTCATAATTGGGATTAGTGGCGACTATCGGGACACATTATACTTCAATTCAAGACCAAGATCCTTTTATTAATTGCAACCTCATTCGGGACTATCGGGACATATCGAGACACATCATACCTCATTAGTGACTATCGAGACACATTATATCAATTATCTTTCGTTTTATTTTTGTTATCAACTCTTATCATTGCAACCCCAATATTTTCACAACCATGCACAAGTCACAATATTTCAATTCCTAGGGAGAACGACTCGAGTTCAATACTTGGTATTTTTAACTGGTTGCAAGCTTTGTGACACCTTTTCTAAATTTGTATGAAATTCTCATAGTTGGTTCGGAACTATCTACAACGAATTCCTGTTTTGAAAATTAAGGGATTCTGAATCAGCCTTGGGAGCCTCGTCAATGAGGTTTCGGGCATGAACACTTGGAGTGATAAGTTTTTAGGTACGAATCAATGGTTTCAGATGCCTTCCAATAATTTGAAACAATAGAGGAGAATGACAAAGACGAGGAGCAGGAACCTAATCCCGATGGACAAAGGTTTTACCAATTGTTAGAATCAATGAGGAAGTCTCTTTAGAAAGGTTTAGTTTTTCTCAACTCACAATTGCAACGAGAATCTTAGTTATTAAGTCTGAAAATAACTACTCACATCATGTCTACGAACAAATAGCGACCCTAGTTAGAGATGTTGCTAATGATGCTAGTGAAATCTCTAGAAACCACTATGAGGCAAAGAAACTACTTCTCAATTTGGGATTCAAAGTGGTTAAAATTGATTGTTGTGTTAACAGATGCACATTATATTACAAGGATGACAAGGGGTTAAACAAGTGTAAATTTTGCAACTCACCTAGGTATAAATCTAACAAACGAACTAAGGATGTTCCCTTCAAGCGAATGTACTATTTGCCATTAATTCCTAGGCTTCAAAGATTATATGCCTCAATGAGCTCAGCTCCTCATATGAGGTGGTATTATGAGAATTATCGAACATGCAATGGTATGAGACACCCCTCTCATGGTCTTCAATAGCTTGAATTTTATCAGAAACACACTAGCTTCTTAGCTGAACCTAGGAATGTTAGACTTGGTATTTGTTCCGATGGGCATGCCCAAACATCAATTCAGCATTCTTTATTCATGTTGGTCTATAATTATAACCCCTTACAATCTTCCTACCGAAATGTGTATGAAAGATCCGCATATCTTTCTAACATGTGTCAATCTCGACTCAAACAATCCAAAATCCAAAATTGATGTGTATCTTCAACCTCCAGTTGATGAGTTGAATCAGTTGTGGATTATAGGGGTTTTGACGTATGACATGTACACAAAGAGGAACTCCAGTCTTAAAACTGCCTTGATGTGGACAATAAATGATTTTCCTACGTACGAAATGTTGTCTTGTTGGATAACTTAGGGCAAATTGTCATGTCCTATTTGTATGAAAGATATAAAGGCATTATTTCAGCTGAAGTACGGTGGGAAAAAGTCTTATTTTGATTGCCACAGACATTTCTTGTGCGAAGATCATCCCTATAGGCGCAACTGAGTTTCGTTTAGAAAGAACACTGAGGATCATGATGACTCTGCCCTCAGATTGAATATGGAGCAAGTTTGGTATAGGGTCAGAGAGTATCCTACAATAGTTGATGTAGGGTTTCAACATTAATTTCTGGGTTACGAGGTAAAACATAACTGGACTAAAAGAAGCATATTTTGGGACTTATCGTACTAGAAGGATATCAACGTTTGTCATTGTCTTGATGTGACACATATTGAGAAGAATTTGTTTGATAATATCATCCATACAGTGATGGATAGCAAGAGAACCAAGGATAACCATAAGGCTAGGACGGACCGGGAGGATTTGTGTAGGAGGCCTGAATTGAACCTTGTTCCACAAAGGAATGTTAGTCTTGCGAAGCCGGACGCTTGCTTTGTGTTAACGTTTGAACAAAGACAAAGTATGTGTCGCTGGTTGCAAAAACTGAGACTTCCCAATGGTTATGCCTCCAACCTTAGCATGTGTGCTAATGTTGCGCAAGGGAGACTTCATGGCATGAAAAGTCATGACTGTCATGTGTTTATCCAATAGTTACTTCCTGTTGCCCTCAGGAAACTGCCTGATCATGTTTGGAAGGCACTAATAGAACTAAAGTGGGATGCTGGTTTCGTCTCGCCCACGTTTAATGATCAGCATGGTCTCAGTGAAGATGGCGATACGTAACGCTTGCTTGAGAACTAAGAGGATGGTTTTCTCCGTGAGTACTGTGATACGTTGTGCTCCTGGAGAGACCTATTTTCGGAAAATGGAGATGGCGATACGTTGCGCCCAATCGAAAATGTTGTCGGGTTCTTGGTGTAACGGACACGTGAGCTCATGACCAAGACTAGGATCAGGCATGATTCATACTTTGTGTGCAACATCATTTTTCTATTATTATACTCTGCTACTTGTTGTGATGTGCTTTGTTAACTACTTGTAGTTGTCTGTTGTGCTTGATTAGCTGTTAGATGGTTATAACTGTAAGAGCAGAAATGAAATACAGATACGATAGGCTTAGGATAAAATTAGAACCTTAGGAGGTTATCAAAACTTAGACCGAGGTTTAATTACATAGAAAACTTATATAACAAATCAAGAATACAAAGCTTTAATTAAAACCAAGAGGAATTTGACGAAGAAGAAGTTGGAGTCGTGGCAGCAATATCAATGACCACGACATCACTGACTTGTGGATACATGGTAGGTAGGGTTTCATTGCCTTTTAAATGCTTTGATCCGCCTTACGGTAAACTTCAGCATGGGGTGCTTTTGAAATATTGAAGGACTTGTTATCTTTTTTCTTAATTTCTAACAAGTTATATATGGTTTTATCTAAGTTATTGGATCTTTGTTAATTTAATCCAATGCTTCCAATTTCATGATGATGAGAAACGCCCAAAGTGTTTGGGCTGATTTTAGACAAACCCGAGAGGGAGTTCCAAGATTAATGCTCTATTTCTTTCGATATTGCCATTAAGAATAAACAACCATATACATATACAGACAAAATAAAAAACAAAACCAGTACGTACACTATTAAATTTTGGATATTAAATTTATTATTTTCAAAATTAACAAAGCAAGAAGAAAAAAAAAACTTTGCACAAAGTTTATACAAATCATTATATTTAAAACAAAGTGCCCCTCAAACAATGTTGTGAAAGTATAGTAGTACTTAGACTTGTATATTAATGAGCAGCTCAAAGGCCACCATGCCTATACCAAGACCCGTTTAGCCAAGAACATATCACTATTCCTTAAGATTACACCTTCACGATCCCGTTCTCCACCAAAATCTCTTGGCTGTCCATTAGGTTGTGTTTGGTTACTAGAATGTACAAAGCGACAATGAACATGGCTCAAATACAATTAAAATACATTTTTATCCTTTTATATTAACAAAAAATAACACATAATAAATTATAAGTGTTTAAAATAATTTCTTGAAAAAGACAAAAAGAAAATTCTGGAGAAAGATTCGATCTCATTTTTTAGACACTATCCTTCATAATTCCCATTTTTTTTCCTTAGCCCTAGATCTGTTGCAATCTATTCTTGTTTATTACGAAGACTAAAATGGCTCCAATTATCAAGCCAATTGCAAAGCCACCAAACACTCTGTATTTCTCCAAATCCTCATACTGAAGGTTCAAAAAAGAATTTAGATCTAGAGAAGAGAAGAGGGGTTGATAGACTAATTCCTATTATTATTTCAAATCCTCATCACATTTGAGGTTAAAAAACAAAAAAATAAAGACAGATCTGATATATGAGATCTGAGAAAAATTGGGTAATGGCAGCCTACCCAAATGGATGATGAGAAAGAGAGCAGAAAATAGCAACAGCGTGATAGTGAGACTGTGAGACATCGGAGTTTGGAGGCGACAAGCTGGACGTGGTGAACTGTGAGAGGTGGGGTGAGACGACACTGATATTGAAAACCCAGGAAGTCATAGAAGTAACAAAAATTGGAATGTGGCGTTGATAATGAAAGGGGCACAGAAGGAATAATAAAAAATGTCTATGGATAGAAATGAAATTTTTTCATTAAAAACTAGTGTCCACCTTGTTTAAAAGACATGTCCTTCAATTCAAAGTGGACACAAAAATTACAAAAACTATGCAATGAACAGTGTCTAGTGTCCTTATCTTTATCTCAAAACACTTTTAAACATTGGTGTCATGTCTTTGTGTGCTATCATTTCAACCCTTCATGACTTGGCTGAATTTCATTGGTTTGCTTAGGTGAGTTAATCCTAGTTAGAGTTAACCATTAATGTTATCGTAGTTATCCCAACCCACCCCACTAACTATAGTTGTACTCTTTTGCAATTAATTAAAATGGTATCATAAGCCTCTAATTGTAATTTTTAACTTTTTACACACACCACACATTACTTGTTAAAGTTAATTTAAGAGATTTATCATAACTTATCAACAACCTTTTGTGCTATCAACTCAAAGCCCCAGAAAATATCCCTAAGGCAAAATAAAAAAAATCGTCTTCCGATCCCCAATTTTGAAAACCTTGTGCCTCCCACCCCTAGACGGCGTTCATCGGTCGCCCGCTTTGTCGCTTTGTCGAACCCGCGCTGTTTTTCGCCCATCATCGACCCAACAACGCACCCCCCAAGGCCGCTATCAAGAGTCCCATCCATGATGCTATCTTGCAACCTTGCCGGTAGATCGTCTCTGTACATTGAACCCGCCACCACATCGCCATTCGTTCAAACTGGACGCAGTCCAATAGCCTCAGATAACTTAGTCCGGGCGAGGCTGGTCCTCGTTCACTATGTTCTCCAACGTTGTTGCAG
Source organism: Stylosanthes scabra (assembly GCA_036250425.1). NCBI lineage: Eukaryota > Viridiplantae > Streptophyta > Magnoliopsida > Fabales > Fabaceae > Stylosanthes > Stylosanthes scabra. Next base: position 2,969 of record JASCZI010121752.1, on the reverse strand, counting down.
ATGGTTAGTAGTAGATGATGTTTAGTGTTTTTTTTTTATTTGATGGTTAGTAGTAGATGATGTTTAGTGTTTTTCCTTTTATTTTTAACTGTTCTTTTGTTTTCAAATTGCCTTTATTTAGTGAATATTATGATAATTTGTTTGGAATGTTGTCAATCAAACTGGTTGTAAATATCACTTTTCCATGCTTTAGGCACTAAAAATCATAGGCTTACGATGTACACGAACGCCTTTTATTTAATCTGAAGCGTTGATCACTAAGGTGATTTTTTTGTTGTTTTCTGAATTAATTCTTGTTCCAATTTGCCAGGATTGTATTAATTAAGTTGAATTTTTTTTTTGTTTACTTGTTGGCTTTTAAAGTAAAGTGCTTTTGTGCAAGATGAATGAGAATATATAGTTTACTATGTAAATAGCAAAGTTAAAATTTTTTCATTTTTACGAAAAAATTAAATCATGTTTGTTACCAACTAGGTTAGTAAATTTTTTTTAGATATTTCTATTTTTTGTGATGTGCAATATGCATATTGCTCATAATATTTGCAAATGCACAATGAAAGGTTAGTTCTTCTATTTTCTTTTTTTAAGATCATTATGTTCAATTACCTATATCTTCATTTTAAGGTTTGTGTGTCTATACTTTCATAGACGCGCCACCTTTTATTTATTTTTCTATTAATTTTGATTTGTCAAATATCAATCACATTGGGAACATCTTATTAAGATGTATGAAAGGAGAGGCATGGTTCCTTGGATGGATTTTGGATTTAGTATCCTGATATAGAAATTAAAGAGTTATTTATATTTATTAATTAAAATTATTAGTGTTATCTCTTTCATTCGATATATACATAGCATGTACTTGAGAATGATAATGTTATTGTCATGCAATTTTTGTTGTGTAGAAGACAATATAATTGTGGTTATTCGCAATATAAGTCTGTAGTATGAGCTTTATAATTTGCATTCTAAAGAAAAAATAGAAATAGAATATAGAATTTTTTTTATATCTACTTGTTGGTAAGGTAAATAATTCTAGTGGGTACATCCTAAACATTTATAATATGCTAATAAATAATCACGCATTCTTATAATTGATTTTTGGTCAACTAATAATATTGTTTATTTTTTTTTATGCACCATTTTTAATTAAGCTTATAGTTTTTAGTTTCCAAGATGGAAAAATTAGTGTCTCAATTATGGTTAGGTCCTAGATTTTTGTGGTTAATGGGTGATGAGACTAAAAATGATCTTATATTTTATCCCAAATACTTAGCATTTTACAACATATTTGTGCATAAATGAATACATATTTGATGAATATCTGTTTGAGTCCATAAAATTAGAAAATATCAAATTAGTGTCAAATTTGTGTAATTTTGCATCATATTTTATTAAGGCATTAATTTGGGCTCTAAACTAGTTGTATGCATGTTTACAACCAAAACTGTTTTCGTATTTTGAACGTAAATTTTTATGTAGAGCTCCAAATTCTACATACTTTACATGCTTGGAAAGCTAAGAGAATTATCTATAATTGTTTTTGAATAGGCACTTGAAATTTGGACGTTCACAATGTCAAACTTGGCTCACAAAACAGACGTGATGTAGTCTTTGTGGATTTTGGCAGCATCTAATGATTTGAGCACAACTGGAGCTAGAAATATCATTTCAACCTTAAACCACCGCCATTTGAAGCACGGGATCTGTACATGTTAAAAGATTGCAAATTAATTCGTTGATTTGAGGTATGAACGGAACCAGCCAAGATGGAGGATTTGCAGAGTCAAATATCTCAAGCTCATGTTGCTGACTTGAAAAATAGCTGGAAAGATTTGATCATATCTACCTCGTTTCTAATTGGATTTCTGCATATCATTAGTCCAAATTCAAGAACTTTTCATGCTCTACAACTTTGTAGTTTCGCTGTTCACCTCATTCAGCTATCCAGATGAAGAAAACAAGCTATCAATAAAATAGGACAGAATTTCTCGGAATTTGACATGCTGTAGTAAAATACATGTATCTCTCTTATTTCTCAACGTATCAAGGTGATCTTTGTGGTCAAATTCAGATGAGAGATAGACCTACAACATTATGCAGCCCCC
>JASCZI010121751.1:12585-23918 GCA_036250425.1 Stylosanthes scabra | reverse complement strand
CTAGTTTTACTATTACAGGCTTTTAACTAACAAAGATAATGACTAAAGCATAACATCCTAGTTAGCTTAGTACTTATAGGTGCTTTGTTAACAAGGATGTTACATTTTATGTATTTTAAAACATAAGGGAATAAATTAAAGTAGTTGAATTTAAAAACTTGAGGAACTTATTTGGCTAATTACTGAAAAAAGCATTGACCTTAAACTGCATCATAAATTTGGAAAAATTCAATAGTACTTTAAAAAAACAATATAATATATCAGTTATACATAATTTATTATCCATGTAACACTTACAATTATATGCTTATAAGATCTAACGTTATCAAATTATAGTGATAATTAAATAATACAAAAAATAAAATATCTTTAAACTATTTTGTACTTATTTTTTAATTTCCTCTCTTAGGATTAAAAATGGGTTTAACAATCCAATTAGATCATTTTTATTATTTAGTGGAACTTACTATAAATAAATATAATGATAATGAAATTAGTCATGCAAAAAATTAATAATTGATACAATTTTCTTTTTTTTTTTAATTTCATTTTTTATATAATTATTTTCTCTCAATTCCCTCCTATTTGATTAATTATTTAATTTCTTGTTCAGTATTTTACCTCTTACATCTCCCGAAAATGTTTTGTAATATATTTATATATACATATTCAAATACAAATAGCTCCACTTTAAAATCAACTCTTTGAACAATATTTTTTTTAATAATGTTATTCACACACCCTTTTAATAAACACTCATTTTATATCTGCATAAAAATACTGTTATTATTAATTAATCATATATTTTAGTACTTAAAATAGACCAAATACAATTAATAAACAAGCAGTTACCGTATTTTTAAAAGGATGTCAATTTGATATTTAGTAAAAGGGTGTGAGAATAGCGCGAGTGTTTTTTTTCTTGTGAAATCAGTTTTACAAACACACATGTTAAAGTTAATTAGAAGATCAAAAGAAAGTGTTATATGGGTATTATATTGTTGTTACCTGCCCCATTACAACTGGTAACAGTTTTGTCCAGATACATGAGAGCATTTTCATCTTTGGTTTGCATGTAAGCGTAGGCTGTGGACGATGGAGAGAACAAAAATGAACCATCTTTTGACTGCAGTTTCAAAAGTTGTTTCCAGTCTAAATTTGTTGTCGTCATTCCCTCCAAACTATGCAGCAGTGATGTGTGCACCTTATGCAGCATCTCTATTGGTATTCTAAACATTCAATTTAAGTTTAGATAGACATATCATATCAGTTTATTTTTGCGCATCTCAATTAATGCTTGATGATTAAATTAGTTTTCGAAAGATGTGTTGTTTTAGATTTGTTCCTCAAATATTTTATTTATCAAATTAATCTTATAATCAAAGATTACAAATTCATCAAATTTATCCTCTTGTCATTCTATTAAAAAATTTTGTTAATGTCGATGATGTGAAACGTTAATTCACCGGATATATTTACGAAAATTGTTAACGAAAATTTTAATCGTTTATTTTTCTTATAGTTAATGTTCCACATCATCAATTGTTAATGAAAATTATTAATAGAATGACAGGAAAATAAACTTTATTAATTTATAATTTTTAGACTACTAATTTAATTTGATTGATAAAACCTTTTACATATGAATTTAAAAAATGACTTTTTTTATACTAATTTGATTATTAATCCATCGTTTAATAATAAAAGTAGTTGGAAAAATAACTACTAAAAAAATTAACAATATGTATGTTGTACTTTTTTAGCTTGAGATCTCTCATGGCAAACAATTCTTTCAAGACAGGAGAATCACTTGGAACTTCAATATTCATACTTTGAGCCATGTCAAGAAGAGAAGGCAAAGTAAATTCAAAACCAACTAGCATTTCTGCCACACTCTCGTCTTGAATCTTGCTTAGATTTTCCTTAAAGAATATGAGCCCTGTATGAGTCATTCCTTTTTCTTGGTTAGTGTAAGGACACAGATAAGGAGCTGAATAATGAATTGCACCTATTCAACGTTCCTATTGATTAAAAAATCTCAAATTTGCCCCTCACAATTATTCCCTAGAAGACGAGGACAACGTGGCTATTAATAAAAGAATAATTTTTCGGGTTTTCGATTCTTTTATTCCGTAAGATTTCTTAATCCTTGTTTTATTATACCGAGGTCGAAAAGTCTTACAAAATACAAAATAATAAGACGATAATATCTCATAGAAAAAAAACAAGGGGTGAAAGAACTTTGTGGTCTCTTAAGAATAATTGTTAGGAATTGAATTGAGTATTTACCCTATCCATCCTACTATCTATAGAGATTAATTTTAATACACCGAAAGTGCAAAATGTCTTACAAAATAATGTCTAATTACATCCATTAATTTGATGATCATTCACGCATTCAATGTAAAATGATGTTATCTTTTTTGATGCGATACATTACATAATTGAAAACATTTGAAATATTTCTTTATACTAATAATATATCAAAACTAAATTTATATGAGGAGGGATATTTTCACATTAATTTAAGTATTTTTTACCTTGCATCAATTAATAGCCATTTGAAAATAAAATCTCCACCTTTAATTTAATGTGAATCTAATCGCGATTAATGAATATAAGTAAAAAAAAACACTTTAAATAATATTTTTTTGAGCTTTATTAGATAACCAAAAAAATTTCAACCAATATCAATCAACATCTTAAATTAGATGTTTTATTTTTTTAAGTTTAGAATGTTAAATTTTTAAAAAAAATAAAATTTGCTAATTATTGACTGATTTTTATTGGTTATCTATACTTTTCGATTTTTATTATTAAATTAGCGCTTTTTATTATTTAGCATCGCTTTTAATTTCAGAACATAAAAGTGTTATCGATCAAAATGCAAAAAAAAGTTATGATCTTAACTTTAACAATGTATAACAACAGTAGCTACCAAAAATAACCTTCTAGTATGCTACGCCGCTGTGGCTACGGTAACTATGGTATTTTAAAAAGTGTTATTAAAAATTAAATAACGTTTTTATTATTATTTAACATTAATTTTTAATTTAAAAATTAAATAAAAAGTGTTATCAAAACCTAAGAAGTGTGAATTTAATTTTAATAATACTTCTATAAACAGTAACCTCTAACCATACTTAGAATTCAATATATATTAATTAGAATTAATTTATGTGTACTTCTGTAGGTATTCATACACCTTTTGTATTTGTATTTTTTTTTTTTATTTTGATTTATGTATTGTGATATATTATTTTTGTATTATAAGTAATTATTTCTATACTATCGAATATTGTATGTTGTATTCATGTGTTTTGTGAATTTTTTTGTAAAAGAGTTTTACACATGCATCCAATTAGGTGTTACTACATCATCAAAAGCAATTAATTTTCAAATCCACTACTTCTAAAGTCATATAAATACATGAATCTAATTGGATGACTGTCTAAAACTCTTTACACTGTAAGTGCATCAAAATTAAAGTCTATTTATATTATTGGTATTGTAAATGAGATGTATGGAGGTGCAAAATGACATATGTATCCTTAACGTAAAAATTATAAGTGAGAATGTAAGAATATAATTACCGTTGTGGCAAAGATGAGGGTGCAAATTCCATTTAGTCAATGCAATGACACAGGCCAAGGTATTAAGAAGACGGTCGCGGGGTGAAAAGAATTGAGCATCACCCCAAGAACCATCAGGTAGCCGATTATTGGCTATCCATTCAAGACAAGAAGGGAATTGAGGGCCACTTCCTCCATTAACATCTTCCACAAGACCAACCCATGCTGTGTCATATGCTGACATGTTTCTTTCTCCATCTTCTATTGACCCCAACATCGATTTCACCACTTTTATATTCCTTCTTATCTTGTTTGTTTCCACCACTTTATATACGAATCAAATATCAATTAGAAATTAATTAAGCCTTTCGAATATGATGGGGTGACAAAGACACAACAATGCAAAGCTTGGATCATTTTTAGGAATGGGGCGATGGATGTAGAGGAATTGAAGAATGAGATTACTAGAAGTGCACTAGCTTTGGAATAAGGAATGGGAGATCATTGTGGGGGATCTTCTAATCTAGTATGCATGCTTTGGTTTGATTGTTTGATTTGAATTGTTATTGTTGATGTACTTGTAGTGTTGGCTACCTTGAGGGTTTGCTTTTACAAAGGATGACAAATTAATAAAATAACGTAATTTTTCTTTAAGATATAACAACTTCTTATATGGATTTGTGGAGTTCTGGTATATAGAGTATAATAAAAATATTAGCGTTGGAAATCATGAGGACAGGGGTAGGGGTGTTCCGTGTATCATTTATTTAGAGACGTGCTTCTGAGGCCACGACATGGAAATCATGAGGATGAAATTGAGGACAACCGAGGAGCATGGCAGACCCAAGAGAGGAATTGGTGAAGCACTTGTGTTTTATTTATGTATAGTGAAGTATACAATCTAGTGTGAGCTTGTCTTTATCTTCGTAAGTAAGTATAAGATATATCATCAAGAAAATGAAAGAATAGAAGTGAAAACTGAAAAGAATTGGTGAATTTTAAATCAAAAGTGTTTTTTTTTAATAGATGTGAAGGTAATAAAAGTTATTTTGGACTGGGTTTAAAATAAAAAACAAAAAGATAAATAAAAGAATTTTAATTTTTTTAAAATAAAAAATGGGATATATTTTGTTATTATTTAGGGAAGGTTGCTGGTGCCCTCCTTTTAAGGAGGATTACCGAATCCTTGGCCATGATAGTTATAGTTATGGATGTTTACGGGTCGAGTTAGTTTGGGTTTGAGGTAATTAAAATGTAATTGGTTTGGATTCTTTCGATTCAGACAATCGAGTACCTAATGAAATATTAAATTCAAGAAAAATATAAATAGAAAATTGAGAAAAAATGAAAAAAAGAAACATATTAACAAATATTCAATAAAATTACCTAGAAACAAGTTTTAAAAACAAGTCCAACGAATTTATTAAGTTAGAATGAGTATTTTGCTAAACAATTAATTTTGGAGTACAACTCTTTTTGGTGTACACCTCCAACCAAGTCCCAAACGAACAAGTTTTTACTATTAGAACGAACAGGTTTGTAAAGGCAAAGGAACAGGTTTTTAACCTGTTTCGTGTCAACTATAAAACATGTTCGTTGTATATATAGATTTCTGTTCGTGCATGAAGAGAATATTACTACTAGAACGAACAGGTTTTTAAAAGCAAACGAACAGGTTTTAAAATCTGTTCGTGTCAACTATAAAAACATATTCATTGTATATATAAAAACATGTTCGGTTGGGACTTGGTTGAAGATATACATAAAAAAAGGTGTATATGTAGCATTACCGTTTACTAAAAAATATATATATACTATCATATTTTTTATTTTTTAAAATTAATATTAAAGGTAATTGAGTATACGGATTGATTCAGATTTCACCCCTCATAATCAATACTCAAACCAACAGAAATGGAATATAATTTACCGATCAAATTTTAAACCAAATTTAATTGATTTGGTTCGGGTCCGGAGTGAGTAATTGGGTAATCCTTATCCATAAAAACCCCTAGTTATAGTAGTATGTAAATGGACATGTACATAAATAAATAAATAAATAAAATAAAAAGAGAAAATGCACTAATGCACATCACATGTACCTCGTGAAGAGCAACCTCGTTTTTTCCTAGGTCGTCCTTCATTGTATCTAGCCATTTGAAATGGGGCACACTATCCCCAGACTGATGATGAAACACCTAGTACATCCAATTCTTTATCTTATTTAACATTTATGAATGAACTTTTTTTTATTTTTAAAAAGAACATTTAAAAAGTCTCTTTAACAGAGTTTTATTCACCTTGAAATCAAAAGTTGGAGATGATTTTGTAAGTATGGGACGAAATCCAGCACATTTCTTAGCATGTTTGCCTTCATTAATTTGGTGAGAACGTGTACCTATTGGAAATTGGAAAATATATGTTTGAAGCAAATGGTTCACTAAAATTGTGTTTGTTACCCATTAACAAGCTATTTATTTATAGCAAAATATATAACAACATTAACTTTCTGGTTTAAGTTTTACCAGATGAATACTAATTCAATAATGTTAGGTAATCAAAATAAATTCAGATGTTTATGTTTTTATTGTTAGTTGTTTTAAGTTTCAGATGTTCTATTTCTAAAATATTACATATTCCATTAGCTTTCATGGTGGACGTTTTATAAACAATAGTTATGCATGTTCTATTTTTGTTGGCTAATTTATTAGTTAGGAAAGTATTGGTTACTTATATTTTTTCTTAATAAAAATCAATCATTAATTAATCACACTTACTTTTTTATTGGAGAGTATCCTAAATCCGGCAGGCCCAAATTAATTTTTTACATCTTATCAAGTGCATCTTTTATAAAATTTGATGTAACCACATCCTCTTCTACGTATATACCGCCCAAGTTCGTACAATCAAATTATATATAAACAATATATTCATACTTAGATGCATCAAATTTCTTATACATTTACAATAGATTCACATTTATGATTCAAATATATATAAAGAAAAATGGAATTCAAACTTTATAAACCCTACAATTTATCCAATTCTTGATCATCATTTACTAATTAATCTCATTTCTTATCTCAAATGTTAGAGTTATGTGTCATGAACATCGCAAAAAGTTAAGTCGATAAGAACATAAATATACGAATGATTATATATTTAATATGAAACAATTTCTTTTTAAGGTATGTAAATATTTAGAATTTTAAATAAAGTCTATGCCCCTTCGTATTACTTTATAAATTAAATAAGATCATAAATATAAATTAAATGGGAAAGTATAGGTAACCAATAATTTTCAAACCAACAAATCAACCAACAAAAAACAGAACATCTATAACCACTATTAATAGAACATCCGAAACTTAAAGTAACTATCAACCAACTTTAGAAACATAACATCCGAAACCTAGAAACAGAACATCCGAAACCTAAAGAAATAGAACATCTAATTCAAGTTATTGACTGATGTTGGCTGAATTTTTATTGGTTACCTAGCATTACTCAAATTAAATAAAGAAGAGAACAAAAACAATCCATCATAGGCAAAATTACAAGCATACCCCACAAAGGAACTTGAGGAGATTGAAGGTGGAAGGTGAAAGCATTTGGCAATGGAGGTTTAGTACCATCTGAACAAATAAGCGGCATGCGATTTTGATGGAAAGGAAGCTGAAAAGTCATTGTTCACTTCGGAATTCTATTGGTAATATCGTGCACTCTTTTCAAGCAAATTACTATTATTTATAGACAAATATGATCACGAAAAATAACAATTACCACGATTAAGTCATTAACCTTAAAATAAAGTTTAATTTTAAAATAATAAAAAATAGTCTCAAAAAATTATATAGTGGTCCTAAGGTAATAATGTAGGATTTAGATCATCTGAATTTAAAAATTGATAAAATGATAAATTAGGGATTAAACATTGATTTTATAACTTCTATCATACGTGAGTTCCACTAATTTAATTAAAGGATGATTTATACACCACTTTTCTCTAAAGTTATTAATAATTTTAGAGAATCTTAATTCAATTGTATGTCAACTATTGATTTTGTGATATGAATTTTTTTTAAAAATTTATTCAGTATATATATGAGTTGATACAGACAATTAGCCGTTTATCTAATATAAGATCTAATTATAAATTATTAAACTATAAAAAATTAATTAAAAAGTTAATAAAATTATAAAGATTAACGAAATAATCAAATTTAAAAATTATTATCATATTATATATATTTTATTTTCACTTCCAAAATTTTCTAAATCACATACATATATACAAATAAGTCAACTCAAATTTATTTGATCAAAAATTTCTTTAAATAGAATTTTTATCTTATTTTCTATTTTTTTTCACCTTAACATTTTCTAGAATCAATAGGTTTGGTACTCAGGCTTTGACTTTTAAAGAACGCTTGAAATCCTCCATGCTAGAAGAGAAATTTATAGCCACCATTTGAAAATTCATACCACAATACCAACTGGCAATAGCTGACATTATTACCTTAAGACTAGAGGTGATCAAGATTCAGAAACTCTCGCAATCCGGCTCCAGTAGTTCAAGGCAAATTTTTGTCGGTTGTAATTTTTTGTCTGAGTTTGCGTATTTCAGGTCACACAATTTGACCTCAAAGTTGTATTTCTATTTAATTTTTTGAGATTATTAAATTTTTATAGGAAGGAAGAGAATTATTATTATTATTTTAAAAATTAATAAGAAATTAAATAAAATATTTTATATGATTAACATCCAATCATTCATTAAAAAAAAAAATATTTTTGTTTTCATCATTTTCATCTTCATCATAGCATTTACTTTGTCTATCTATGCTTTATTTGAAAAGAGTACACGAAGTTTCCAAACTACCAATAGAATTTCGAAGTGGATACTAATAGTGAACGATGACTAGCTAGCTTCCTTTCCATCAAAATCGCATGCCTCTATGTTCAGATGGTACTGCACCTCCACCACCAAAATATACCTCTGCTTTCAAGTTACATCTGCAATCTCCTCAGCTTTCTTTGTGGGGTATGCTCGTAATTTTGTCCATGATGGTTTTTGTTCTCTTTTTTATTAAGTAAAACCCCTCCCGGCCCCTATCCATTTGCGAAAAGGACATTGCCACCCTTAATGATTGGTAAATTCCACACCGGTCCTCATGCAATATAGGATTTGGACACATCGACCCCTATTACAGGCTGAGAGTAGGTAAATGGTATGACGTGTCAGTTAGTGTCCTAATGTGGCATTGCTCAAGCCACGTGTGTTTTGTGACTTCTCTTTTGTTAGACACATAAAACCCCTTCCAAACCAAAACGACGTCGTGGCCTTATTGACCATTCCCCTTTTATGTTGGGAGAAGAACAGAAAATAAGTATGAAGTTTGTGTTGATTGCTTTGTTTTCATGCTACATTACAGATGTCCATCTTCGTTGTCCCTTATTTACATCACGGTGGCAGACTAGAGAGAGTTGGTGATGGCAACTTGAGTTATCTAGATGGCAGAGTTAAGAAGTGTGATGAAATGGATGTGGACTTTGTAAACCTGAAGGACCTGGAGCAGCTTGGCAAGGATGTTGGGTATGTGAAGTTCAAAGGTATGTATTGGCATGAGCCAACTGCAGTTGTTTTTTAGGCTGGGTTGCATCCTCTTGAAGGAGACCAAGATGTAAATGAAATGTGTGATTTCACATTGAACAACAACTTAAGAGAGTTGCACATCTACTTTAAGCACCCAATAGACAAGCCAATCATCCCTGAAGTTGTGTCATTGGAATCCTCTTCCTCTTCTGATTCTTACGAGAGTGCAGAGGACGAAACTTACAAGCCCCCTCCCCCCGGATATGAGAGTGATGACAGTGAGGGTGATTCTCCAAAGAAGTCAAGAAAGGGCAAGGGCAAGTTTGTGAGCCCAATGAAGAAGAGACATACTTTAAGAAAGAGAATGTATACTGGCAAGAGGTAGGATCATCATATTCTAAGTGGTAGTGGGAGTGGTAGTGGTAGTGACAGTGGAGTTGGGCATGCTGGTGGGTCTTTTAGTGGGAATGTGAATGGACTTGGCAATGCAAGTGATGCTGGGCTTGCTAGTGGGAGTGCTACTGGGCCTACTGTTGATGAGGATAACTTTAGGCCCAATATGAATTTCCATGGCAGTTTTGAGGAGGAGATTCCTAATGGAGTTGATGCAGATATTCCTGAGGAGGAAATAATTTATGAGTATGCAAGTGAGGGGTTTAGGACACCTGTTGGATCTGATGATGAAAGGGTGCAGGGGCCTGCTGGACCAGATTTCAATCAAGAGGCACGGTTTGGGGAGATCCATTTGGAGTTGGGAATGCAGTTTCCATCAATGAAGGTATTCAGAAATGCGTTGAAGGATGTCTTCATATTCGAAAGGAGGCACTTACAGTATTTGAAGAATGAACCGGAGAGGCTTAGAGCAAAGTGTGCTGTAGAAGGATGTCCATGGCTAATCTTCACATCCAGGAATTCAGTCTCTCAAGCTGTTGAGATTAAAACATTCCGCAATGATCACATATGTCGAAGGGATTACACAAGCAACATGGCTGATAAAAAGTGGGTGACTGATAAATTGGTGAAGAGATTAAGGATGCAACCAAAACTGACTCCGAAAAAGGCATATGAGCACATGGCCAAAGATTACAAGGTGTAGTTTCAGGACAAGAAGATTGCAAGGGCTCTAAAGGCTGCAAGGGACATTGTGTATTGTTTGTTTGAATTCCAGCTTACTGTGAACCTGCAACAACACACCTGCACTTGCAATTTATGGCAACTAATAGGTTCTGTTTCCAATTAACATAGATTATACACCACACATCCTGTTTCTTAATTCTAAGTTGATTTATTGTATTGCTTTTTTAGGTGTGCCATGTGTCCATGGTGTTGCAGCTATATCCGAGTTGAATATTAGACCTGCTGAAAATTTTGTATCTCCGTTTCTCACAATGGATGCAATTAGGAGGACCTATGATATTTGCCCGAAGCCTGTGAACTCTGAACATTTCTGGGAACATGTTGATGCTCCAAGGGCTGTGGTTCCAAGGATTTATAGGCCACCAGGTCGTCCAAGGAAGAAGAGAACTGAAGCTGGGCATCCGCCTCCTCCTCACCCCGTTGTTAATGGAGATAAAGTTAGGAGAACCTTCCAAGTAACATCCAGCAAATGCGGAGAGAAGGGGCACTATTATAAAACCTACAAAGGAGCCCCAGCTAACCCAAATTGGCAACCCAAGAAAAAGAAGCAAAAAAATTCCAAGGCTCCTAAACCTAATAACTCTAATAAGGAATGGTGTATTGTTTGTTTGTATTGGTTGCTTAAATATGCTGGGCTGACTTAGAAGTACACCTAATATTGTTTAGAAATTTGATGTTGCTTTATATTTGTGTTATGTTTAGAGTGCCAATGGTGTTGATGCTCAGCCCCCCACACTCGAGGAACTTAGAGTAAGAAAATTGATTTTTTTACACCTATCTAAATGGTCCATTTGAAATATGTTGCTGCTTACAATTAATGTCACAATTACAGGCCAAAGCTAGGAAGAACAAGAAAAAAATGCCAAAGAGGCCCAACGTGCCACCTCCCCCACAAGAGGAGATCCATGTATCTCAATCTGCCCCCCAGCCATGGTGAGCTCCATAACTATCATGATATCACCAAAAAATTGCATTGGACAATTTTTTAATGCATTTTTTCATGTTTTCTTCCCTAATAATTGGTCTGA
>JASCZI010121751.1:0-12575 GCA_036250425.1 Stylosanthes scabra | reverse complement strand
AGTGCACAACAGCAGCACCTTGATAGGCCAATTCTGATGATGCCAACCCCAGGCCTACCTCAAATGGGACAACCATCTTTCAGGCCCAAACAGAGAATTTTCAGACTCCCACCACCTCTTCTAAATGTGTCAACCCCTGATCAGCAGCCACAACCTCCTGCAGCTAAGCACCAACCACAGCCTCCTTCAACTGAGCACCTACAACAGCCCAATAGAGATGCAATTTCTTCCGAAACAATTCCAGCAGCTTCTGGCAGAACATCTTCAAGGCTTCTTAAGCACATTACAAACCCACCATCCATCCCACCCAAGAAGAATTAGGCAATTAGGCATATTATCCAAAAATTTGTGCTTGTCAACTTGTGTTTTGATACTGTCTTTTGTGCTTGTCAAGTTGGGTTTTGGTTTTGGCTACTCTATATCTACATTATGCTTCCGTTATGACTATTTAGGCTAAGTTATGGTGAATTATGCAACTACAGATTTGAACATGTTTGCTGAACTTCATGACATGTTTATGTATGCATTTTGCTTTAGTAATTACAAATCTTGATATTTATATCTGCAGTTGTTGAGCTCAATTAGATAATTCCATTCATTCAAACTAGTTTATGCCTTAGTTACAATCATCATTTTGTTACAAATTGGAACATTGTCTTACAACATAGTAACATAACCATTCACACTGATGAATTCTAATTCAGCAGGCTAAACATGAATCATTTGGAGGAATTAAACATTGCATTCCATAAAATAGCCAACATAAACCCTAAACATGAATCATTTGGAGGAATTAAACATTGCATTCCATAAAATAGCCAACATAAATCCTGACATAAACAGCAAAAGCCCCCTAATTTTAGTGATCCCAACATCATGAGAAACCTTTTGGGCCTCACCCAACATCAACTTCTCCAATGCTGACATTCTTTCTTTAATTCTCTTCAGTGGCTCAACAATTTCTGTCGAATTTCCTCTTTCATTGTCATGAAAACAAGCCACATATTCATCTAACCACACAAAGTATTTGCAGTTACCACCTCCTCTCTGCAACCAATTTCCAAACCCAATTAAGCAACACACCTTTGAAAGTCACACAACAAATTTGGTTCAAGTTCTCACCTTGAAATGTTGGCACCCGAGAAAGAACCTTTTGGGGTTCGTTGAAGTGGTGGTTTGAAAAAGAATTGCATAGTCTCCGTAGCTGCAAATAGGTGCCACAAACTTCTTCTTCATCTTCTTCGACGTGCCACCAACACTACTCCCACCCGAGCCAATTGTTGTACCCCAACTCTCTCCACCATGTGAGTTTCTGTCTCCCACATCCATTTTTGTCGAGCAATGTTTCTTACAAAGATAGATGATTCTGAAAGATTAGGGTTCAATGGAAGAAAAAGAAGAATCCCAAATGCATGTGTCCTCACGACGTCGTTTGCTTTTGTTATGAGGGTTTATGTGTCCTCTATCATGTGTCACAAAACACACGTGGCTTGAGTAGTGCCACATCAGAACACTAACTGACACGTCACACCCTTTACCTGCTCTCAGCCTGTAACAGGGGTCGATGTGACCAAATCCTATATTGCATGAGGACCGGTGTGGGATTTACCAATCATTAAGGGTGGCAATGTCCTTTTCGCAAATGGATAGAGGCCGAGAGGGGTTTTACTCTTCTTTATTTAATTTACATATATGATCTAATTTAATTTATGGTAATTAATATGAGGGCCATAGTCTTTGTTTAAAATTCTACATATTTACATAAGTTAAGAAGAAGAAATTTTTCTTAATATATATAATCATTTATCTACGTCTATGGCTCTATTCTTATTGACTTAACTTTTGGGGTGTTCATGTTCTAATATTTTAGATATTTAAATATATTTAAAATTATTTTTAATTAAGTTTGTATATTATTTTTGCCATCATTAATAAAATTTTTTGGATTTGTCACTCCAGTTAACACTTGAAAAAAGGTCTTATAAGACAATAGGTTACTCACCACATGAATTAGCTTTTGTAATGATGGTTCTTCTAAAATCTTGTAGGTCAAAATAATGGCGCTTGAGTCTCACATCGGAAGTCAACACCTGAAAGAAAGCCTTATAAAGTTTTGGATACTCTCTCACCATATTAGCTAGTTTTAATGGTGATGGTTCTCCTAAAGTCTTGTAACCGATAACAATAGTGTTTGAAAGAGAAAATTAATGATATATATTTTGCTATAAATAACTTCTTGTTGAGTAACAAACACCCAATTTTTATGAACCATTTGCTTCAGACATATATTTTCCAATAGGTACACATTCTCACCAAACTAATCAAGGCAAACATGCTAAGAAATGTGCTGGAATTCGTCCAATTTGTGCAAAATCATATCCAACTCTCAATTTCAAGGTAAACAAAACTCTGTTAGTTTTTCAGAACATTAAAATTAATAGACTTTTTAAATGTTTTTGTTAAACTTTTTTTTAAAATATATTTTTTGTCTCTGAAAATTTTTGTTACCAAATTTATAAAACTCAGTTTTGGTAAGTGTACTAAGTCACAAGTAATAAGAAAGTGAGCAAATGGGTTATCATTCCAAAATTCAGACTGTTTAAAATTAAGGCTAAATAGGTTGAACCCTATTAACCCGAAAATAATGACAGACTAAACGAGTTAGCTTGCCTTTTATCAACAATTTTTTTTTTATTTTTCTCTAATTCGACCTGAAAATTCGATTTACATACCAACTAAAAACTTGTTGTTTTTTAAAGGTTTCTGGTGGCTAAATAAGTAGTATTTTTTCCCCAAATTTTTTTAGTTAAAAATTAAAGTTTTTATTTAACTTTTTTAAAATAAATAAATCATTAATTAAACGAACCAATCTGTTTAATCCGTCGGATTGGTCATAAATGGATCAAACTAGAAAATTCTAGCCGTATACAAATCGGGCTTAAACAGGTTAGCCTATTTTAGCCTGCAGGTTAAATGGACCGGGCCTAAATGAGTTAATATTGCCTTTTAACGATGCTAGGCTATACACAATTAAGGACGACCTAGAAAAAAATTTGGATGCTCAATCTTCCCTAGATACATGTGCATTTTCTCTTTATATTTTATTTATAAACAAGTATTCACAAACAATATTTTACTAACTAGCCTAAGGATTTGGTGCCCTTCTTCAAGGAAGGGCACCTGTAATCCTCTCAAAAATATTTACAAAACTTACCTCGTATTTTAATTTAATGAATTACAATTTTGTCACATTATTTTATGTTTTTATTTTTCATCTCTCCTGTTTTTTTTTTTTTTTTTGGTCTTTGTCTGGGACAAAACATGGCTTTCTCTCTCAAACTCCATGGAAGCAGTTTGCCGGAAGCTACCGATCTCCCAGAACCTTCCAATCTCCCAGAATCGCCATTGACGTTGTCAACAAGGAGTGCTCCTTGAAGCATTGAACTTCTACTCATCCTAAGCAAGTATTCTGCCTTTTATTTAAAATAAAAATTAGGGCCAAGAAATTCGAAAACACCAGCCCGAGACTCCATGGATCTCCTCCGCCCAGCCAACTAATCCTGGGTTGCCTTCCGATTTGTTCCTTTATTTAGGGTTGCTTCCAATTTGGCCAAATTGTTAAGATTAGGATGTCTCCATTGTCCAAATAAAAATTATTCCTTTCCTTAGGACTGCTTCCAATTTGGCCAAATATGTGAGTTCTTATACTATGATATAATATCCTTATGAACTATGGTTGTGGGATTGCATAACTATTTAGTTTGCCTTTACAAGTTACAACATCCAACTTGTTCTATTCTCCCAGTTCACGCATTGCCTTTCCTACCAACGACTCAAGTCCTTCAAGTTACAATTTCTTCAACATGGAATAGGCTTAAGAGACAGCACCTTCATTATTTCTTTTACTTATATTTAGTCTTCATTTCATATTTCATTCAATGTAAGAGTTTCAATTCATTTGCCTTCTCATTCATAGACTGGGTTTCTCTCCATCCCTGCAACGAAAGAGATTGGTTGAAAAACTAAAAATAACGTGAAAAATTGCAATTTATTAAAATCAGACATATGTAACTTTTGTAAATACTTTTAACAAGGCTATTGGTGCCCCTTTCTTGGAGAGGGGCACTGAATCCTTGGCCTACTAACTAATAATGACCAACAAAGACTATAACTTCTTTTCCTTGGCTTAGGATTCGGTACCCCTCTTTGAGGAAGGGTCACCAATAACCTCCCTAAATATAATTACAAATTGAACCCCGCACCAATTTTGTCATAATTTCTTAAATTCCTTGATTTTTTTGTAATTTCAGTTTTCTCCTTTTTTCTCTTTGGATCTTTTCTCTGTTTCTCAGATCCAGCCTTTCTCTCTCTTCTACTCTCACCTGAAGAAAGATTGATAAGTCATCCGCCGTTGCACTACCAACCAGTCATCAACCTATGTTGCTGCACACACATCAAAGTGCAGGAGTTGACTTAGCCACCGCACCATAGTGAGCGATAAAAAAAAGAGGACAGTAAAAATGGGGGCTATGCTTGGCGGTGATGCTGCCGCCATTACGACTGAGGGTCATGGCGGATGCTCTCAAGTAAAAATGTTCTATGTCAACAAACCCAAAGATTCCTCTAAGCTAATAACTTTCACAATCTCTTTCTAGATCTCGTTTTCTTTCTTTTTTTTAATTCGGATTTGTCCTTTTTTTTTCTTGTTTTCAATTATAGATATTGTTTGTGTTTTTAATTAAGGAGGTTCACATGAATTTTCTAGCTTCTCACTGTATTAAGATTGTCAAGTTCATCAAACCCCATCACAATAATAATAATAAGATTGTCAAGTTCATAAAGAGAAGAAGAAGAAAACAAACTTTAGGAATAATCTATTTATTGATTGTTAGATAAAATCCATCAAGTATTTTTCATTTTTGGTGTGAAAAATTTATGCTTTAAATAATGTGATGAATAAAAGTCCCAATTTCTAGAATTTGTATTTTGTTGAGAGAAAAAAACCCTTTCGATTGAAGAGTACTCCATGAAAACAAAGCAACAAATGTTGGGTAAAAAAAGAAAATATAACAATTTGAGAAAATTTTTATAATTTTAAATTAAAAAATAGGGTAAAAATTATAATTATTTTAAGGAGGGACCGGTAACCTCTTTTTTGAGAGAGGGTTACCGAATCCTTAGCCTTTTTTCTTTTTCCCCTCTTTTGCTTGCAACTTCTTTTATTCTCTCCCTTCTCTCCTTTCAACTTCTTCATTCTTCTCTATGCCCCCTCTTCCCTGGAACCAAACCTCAAGCTTGTAAACGTCTCCTTCATGTGGGACCTAGAACTCAATCTTCCTCCTTTCGGGCATGGGCCAGGTGTCGACACCTTCCCAAGTCTGAAGAACACTCATGCGATCATCTCGACATGGCGTTGTTCTGGTCGATGAAAAATTTATCTTTTATATATTAGACTCTTCAATTATTTATTTTGTATACATTTTTTATTTAAAAATTACAATCTTGTTACATAACAATAAAAATTAATTAAAAACTAAATTAAAAAATTAAAACATTGAATAAACAGTGAAAATTACTAATTAAGAAATAAATTAAATATAGTATCATGTTTGATTTAAAGTGAATATAAAGATTAAAATAAAAATGTCCTTACTAATTAAAATAATAATAATAATAATAATTTTAAAGGTACATCTATTTTTTTTAACTAAGTCCAACCAATTTATTCTTGTTCATGCGCGCATTATTCGGTTCTTTCGTAGTGTCTATTTTAAAGTAAAGACACAAGAAAAAAACGAACATAAATTTATATCTACAACAAACATATTTTTATAGACTTTACGAGCAGAAATAACAATGACTTTCTTTTGGTTCATAGGATTTTGTGTACTCCTTTCTTCTATCCTTATTATTATCACATCTCTTTGTTCCTTTTTTTTGAAATATTTTAAAAAAAAATAAAGAGATGAGGAAAAATAAATGAAATAAATATGTTTTTAGTCACAAAAATTTGAGGATAAAATTATTTTTGTCATAATTTTTTTTGGTGTCAAATTGATCACAAACATTATAATTTATATTAAAATCTCCACTCTTATATATACAACTCACAACTTCTTCTTCTTCGTTTCAAATCCCTTTCAAAACTTTACTCCTCAAAACTCAAACATTTGATGCAGCTTAATGTGTAGAAATTGGAAAAAAAAAAATTGATAAAAATCACAACATATCCTTGCTCTTTGACAACAAATTTGAAAAAAAATAATACTAACATATTCTCTTTGATAATATAAATATAAATTCATCAAATTAAAATCACAACTTCAGCCACTTTGTGAAAGATATCATCTTTGATAATATAAATATAAATTCATCAAATTAAAATCACAGATCCATCCACTTTATAGATTAGATTTAGTCATTTCAATATAAAAAATAAAGGGTAAAGTATCGTTTTCGTCTCTCAAAGATGTCCCTAACGTTTAAAACGCCTATTTGTGTCCCTAACGTTTTGAAATTATATCAATTTTGTCCCACCGTTAATTCTATTAGTATAAATTCCAACAATATACTCTTCCAAATGCGAAATAAATTAACTAATAATTTTTTAGAACCAATATTTAATACAATCACACTCGAACAACTAAAAAAAAATAAAGCTTGGGTGAAGAAGAAGAATCGTTACATGCTTCTCTTTTTTTGGTCTTTATGTTGTGTTCGTATAGTGTGAAAAATAATAATGAACACGAATGAAATAAACACGTCACTTATAATATTTTGGTATTATAAATTAACTCATATATGTATGACTTTGTTAGTAATTTTTATAATTATTTGACGGTGGGACAAAATTAATATTTTTTTAAAACGTTAAGAATATAAATAGAACATCTTAAATACGAAAACGATATTTTACCAACATCTATTCTTATCCATTCCTTTCCAATTAAAGTGTTTCTCGCTTTAGAAAAAATGGGACATTGAAGCCCTGCTGTCAGTTTGACTAACTAGCTAGCTACGGAGGATACATATGTGGCAGGTACGAGTCACAATTAGTTGTAACGGCGTCAAGCGTGCACATAAGCTAATCTCCGTCCTCATTCCAAAATTGACAGTGTTTGGCAAAGGGAAATCACTTTCAGTTCCACATAACCACTCTTTGGACGTCACAACCTTCATCTCATCACAAGCCCACCATGGCAGGTTCGCCTTCATCGACGCCGTCACCGGCAACCACTTTACCTTCCACCAACTCTGGGTCGACTCCGTTGCCTTCTCCCTCTCCAAACTCGGCATTCATAAGGGCAACGTCGTGCTCTTCCTCTCCCCAAACAGCATCTACTTCCCTATCGTCTGCCTCGACGTCATGTTTCTCGGCGCCATCATCACCACTACCAACCCCCTCAACATCTTCGTCGAAATCTGCAAGTAAACGAGAGACTCTAAGTCTGTCATCGTCTTCACCACCTTCCCCTGGCCTCCAAACTTATCTCAGCAAGAAATTTAAAGCAACCAGGTCATAGCAAGCAATCCACATGAAGAAAGAACAACAGTGAATTAGAAAGTAAATGATGAATTATTTATTATCGTACCAGAACAAAGTTGTTATCACAACCAGGTCTCTTTGGAGCAATATTATCCGGGTGTACTATGTCACCAGCAAAACTCACAGTTACAATAACCATTATTAACACATAGCACCAAACAGTTCCTTCAACTGAAACCATTTTTGTTGAGAAGCAAAAGTGCTTTAGAGATTATTGCATTTTGTTGGGATCCATTACTGTTACATGTGCATTTTTGGTAGCCAGCTAATTAGTCAAACTAACAGATGAGCTTCAACGTTCCATTTTTTTAAAAGTGGGGACACTCACATATTTTCAAAAGGTCGGAGTGCATTTATACAATTTTAAAATAGTCAGGAGTGCAAATATCCTTTTCTCTGTATTATATGTATGGTATAAAAAAATGAAACTGACAAGAATGAGAAATGTAAGACTAAATGAATTTTGTTAGATGTTACACTCAGTCTTTCCAAATGGAGCATATGATGTACTGAAAATGGTTTATTGATACAAAATATAGTGGGTATTGCCTCTATTAAAACGGTAAATATTTACTTTATTTTGTATCTGAAATTGCATATGTGAATCACTTTAATTTGTAAAACATGATGAATTTTAGTTTTTGAAGTTGCAAATTGTGAATCACTTTAACTTAAATTACTCTGCAAGTTTTAAAAATTTTGAGAAAAAAATGCGTTTGTGCCGCAGAGTAAAGTTATTGTGCAGGTATTGTGCAAATGTTGAAAAAAGCTTAAATATGAATGAGATTTCATTTGATTTTTCGTACCAAACTAAATAGAAAGAAAATTCAATGAAAAAATAATAATTATCCTGGATATAAAATGGAATTTCTTTCAAAGTTTGACATGTAATTTTTATCTAATTTTAAAATTTTTCACGTTAAATATTAGTACAAGTTACTATTCATACAATAGTATTCAAATAATACTATTCACGTATATTGTATAGTGCTATTTACTGAGACGTATACGAACTGTTGACATATATAATTGTCTATATATACTTTATCTGATCTATACCAAATCAACGATGGCAAACATGTTAAGAAATGTGCTGAATTTCGTCCGGTATGTCAAAAATCATCCCCAATCATTATTGATTTTAAGGTGAACAAAATTTTGTTAGTTTTTTTATGAGTGTTTTTTAAATTCTTTATATTAAATTAACTATTAGTTTTAATTTTAATAATTTGTTTATTATTTTATACTTAGAATAATGTTAAATAATCAATTTTTTAGTCAATATTAACTAATTTCTTAAAATTTAAAAATAATAGTTGGATAATATTAAATACCTAACTTGAATAAACTATATATATTAGCATATTACCATAAAAAAAAGGGTTAAATATTCATATCAGTTCTATACTATTCCGTATTTAAACCCATGTTAATTTAAATAAAAAATTTTAATTATCACAGTCTATAATTACTCTAAAATAAAATAAAGGGTGGCTTTGGAGAAAATGAATGGATGAGTGGCTACTGGCTTGACTTGGTTGTTGGGACGCGGAGCTTCCACACTGGGGACCCTCTTCCCTCCCCTTCCCCTTTTTTTAAAAGTTAGTAATAATAGGTTCAATTCTCAAGCATACTAGATTTAATTCTCACATCTCTAGTTCACTTACTATTTTTTCTTAGTACAAATTGAATGAGTAGCTTTTGGAAATTGATCAATTTTCTAATTGATTTCAAACTTAACACCTTATCAGTCAACAAAAAAAACTAAACACCTTATCACTTATAACTTTTATTACAAATTCGACTGGTGGCCTTTCGATTTTGATTATTTTCCTAATTGGTTAAGGCCCTTGGAATTTTGCAAAATAAAAATATATTAAAACTTTTATTATAAATATTAGGATAGGGCTACGGAACCAATGTTAAGAAGCCATTAAGGAGCCAATAATTAAGTTATCATCAGTTATCATCCATATCTCATATATCTAAGATTAAGTTATCATCCAAAATTTATATGAATTATCATCCGTAATTATGTGTTGACTTTCTATTAATAATAATTTATTGGGTTCCTAGTATTTTTCTAAATGTTATTATTTAATTATCGGCCCTCTAAATTTTTTCTTCAAGCTCCACCATTGCTTGGGTACTTTCTTTTATGGAATTACGTTTATTTAATAGGAGTGGTGGAATATTGTTTACCTTTAATTAGGCATGGAAACAATTCAGGTAATCGTCTAAACATGCCAAATTTACATTATATGTATTAAGCTTATGGTTTATTATTTGTAAAAGACTTTATATTTTACCTGACATGTTTGAAAAGTCTAATATGATCTGAAATCTATTTAAAATTAAAGCATATTAAAAATAAATTAACAAAAAAATTTAATGAAAATAAAAAAAAATTTATAACTACAAATTAATAAAATTTCACAACATAGAAATCATTTGAGTTACAACCTTTAAAAATATATTTATTTAATAATTATAAGTATCAATGATTTTTTTTATGATGGCTAAAAGATAAAAAGAAATAAGTTTAATAATTGATTATATGATTCTTTATTTAAAATTCAATAAAATTATTATATTTTAAAATATAATTAATTTATTATAATGTAATTTATATAAATAGAACATTCTAAACCTAAAGCAATTAATAATCAGTCAATTTTGTATTTTTTAAAAAATAGAACATCTGAAACTTAAAGAAATAGAATATCCAATTTAAATTGTTGGTTGATGTTGGCTGAATTTTTATTGGTTACCTAGTATTGTTGTTTACTTTAATTTTTATAGAATGTAAAAGATAAAATATATATTGTAAAAAAATTTTTTATATTTGTATCAATTTATATCTGTATCGAATAATTTTTAAAAAAAATTATAGCACAATATAAAATACATTATTACCTTAGAGCATTTCCAATGATGCATTTTTTTTTTATCAATTCTTCTTAAGAACATAAATGAACTGAACTGTTACTTGGTTATGTACTGGAAATGCTCTTAGCAGATAGTAAAATTAAACTTTATATTATTTTTTATTATTTTAAAATTAAACTTTATTTTAAGATTAATTGTGTAATTGATATTTTTCGTGACCATATTTGTCTATAAATAATAGTAATGTGCTTGAAAAGAGTGCACGATATTACCATTTACCAATAGAATTCCGAAGTGAACAATGACTTTTCAGCTTCCTTTCCATCAAAATCGCATGCCTCTTATTTGTTCAGATGGTACTAAACCTCCACTGCCAAAATATACTTCTGCTTTCAGCTTCCACCTTCAATCTCCTCAAGTTCCTTTGTGGGGTATGCTTGTAATTTTGCCTATGATGGATTATTTTTGTTCTCTTGTTTATTTAATTTATATATATATGATCTAATTTAATTAGTTTATAAATAATATGAGGGGCATGGTCTTTATATATAATTTGATCGTACGAGTTACTCGTTAACTAAGTGTGTGATTAATGACTGATTTTTATTAATACGCATGGTTAATTATCTAGTGCCCATCTATTGTATATATTCTTGATGGCAATGCGGATTTAAAATTTAGTATGAGCTATAATTGTTTTGTATTATTAGAATTGGTATTGGCATTATTGGGAGGAAGAAGATCGCTGGCATCGCGAGAGCTTAGTATGGACAATGGGGCCATAGATCCCAAAATGTTTTACAAAAATTTAATAGTATAGGTACAGTAAAAATCTAAATAAATAACTTAATTGATTAATTCCTTCTATTAAAATATAATAGAGGCTTGTTTGAAACTTACCTCTTTTATTTTTTTTTCACTTACGTTTTATAATAACAGTAAATAGCCAATAGATATGGCCATATGAACCTTTTTATTTATGGCAATACGTGCCTTTTGCAGTTTCTGCACTGCCTTTTTAAAATTTTAAAAATACTATAAAAAAATATTTTTAAAAATAAAAATTGAAAATATTACCAAAAAATTTAAAAATAAATTTTACTATATATATATTTTTACTTATATCTTATTATATTTATGTAATAATCTTATCAAATCTTACTATATATTGTTTTAGGAAAAAAAAACCTTGCTATATTGTAAAAATTACATTAATAAATTTTTTTTAAATATAAATAGTAGTATTATTTTCCGTGATCATATAAATAGTAGTATAGTATTATATAATTTTTATAAATGCTATTTGTACACTAAAATTAACCACTAAATTAATCACTAAGTATTTGTATATGAATAAATGTATTTTTTTTAATTTTTCTCAATATGTATTTTATATTTCAATATATATTTTATAATGGTAAATGATTTAATGGTTATTTTTTTATGTCAAATACAATTTAATAATTTTACATTAACTTTTTTTGAATTTGGCCTCCACAAAATATTCATTCAAACTCCGTCAGTGTTGACTGGTTTAATTTGATATAAGTTAATAAGAATGGCAGATATTTATTGCTTTCATTCTCAATTGTATTTTGTCCATAATTACTAATTATCTTTGATTTACATATGCATGTTTTAATTATAAGGAAATAATATGTACATGTTAAAAATAAGCTAGTAGGAAAGAGTTTGGTAATCAAAAATTCGATAAGCTTTTGTTCTTTGCTTAGCTACTTTACTTTTAAGAATCAATAAGAGTATAGTAGTCTTTTAAAGTTAATTCTAACTCTTCAAAATATAAAATGAATAATTAATATTATATTTTATTAAAAACTAATTTCATCCTCAATTAATAATTATATTTATATTAATTTTACATTAGCACAATACATACTAATAAAAAGTCATTCTAATAATTTAATATTTTGAGAATAATTATTAAATAATATCTATGTGACTTTTGCTTATTCAAAATAATTTTAAGTTATTTTATCGAACGATTATATTATAATTCTTTCAGAGCAATTTTTTTTGAGAATTTAAAAAACTCTGTAATATTTTAAGAGTTATCGCCACACCATTAACAAATCAAATCAAATATATATATATATATATATATATATATATATATATATAT
>JASCZI010121750.1:1503-13735 GCA_036250425.1 Stylosanthes scabra | reverse complement strand
GGATGAAAGGGGGGGGGGGGTGGCGGAAGAGAGAGACTTGACCTAGTTGAAGCTGAAGGTGGTAGGTGGCTTTTTTTTCTGTCGTAGGTCAGGCCCCTTAACTGGCCGTTCCTCGACGCCGTTCTCACTTTCTTCACGCTGATGCTGCTTCGACCATTTTAACTGGAGACTCCTACCATCCCTGTGGCTCTTGAAGCTCGTCCTCCACACTGCGACGCTTTTGCTGCTACTGCTGTGACGCTGGGCTTTCCTTCCCCTTTCTCCTCTGTTCTCTTCGCCAGCCTTACCATCTTACTGTGCATTTGATCGAGATGAGTGAGGGAAACAAAATGAGAGAAATGCAGAGTGTGAGAGAACGCCAAATGAAGATTTTGAAAATTGAAATTGAAAATGAAGGGAAAGCGCGAAAAGCTTATGCTTCATTCTCGGAGTGACCGGATTACTGGATACTGGAGGAACCATCTCAAGGCCACACATTGGAACCCTGGGCTTGCGTTTTACTGTAGAAACACTGTGATGCTGGCTCGCGTACAATATTGAAATGATGATGCTTCAGGCACTTGGTGCAAGATAATTGATTTAGAATTTAGATTATTCGATTATTTAGTATTATTCTTTTTACAAATTTGAGAAGAATAGCGTGCCCATGTTAAGAAAATAAAAATTCACAAAACAAAATTATAAATAATGAACATAATCATAAACACACCGAATAAGTTTTCTTTTTTTTTTAAATTCAATAAGTCAAATTTTAGATTTAAAATTAATTTTTTTTTAAATATGAAGCCACTTGTCAATATATAAAAACACCATTTTTTAAACAACTAAGTGTGTGTTTGAATTGACATTTAGAACATAAGAAACACGTTTAAAGTCATTGAACGCTTCAATTTTTGGTTTGGCTACTTTTTCTTGAATGTTAACGCGAATGTGATTTTGTATCAAACCTACATTCAGCAGAAGCGAAAAATCTAGCTTCTTCGTTTCCTGATGAGCGTCTAGTAATTATTGTCATTGCCCATTAGCATGTTATCATTATATTTATTTCCTTTCTACCAATTCTATCCTTTAAACATGTGATATTTTATTTATGAAGTTCTTATTTTTTTAAGATTGAGTTATTTTTTATTATTTATTATTTATTTGTTAATTTTTTTATTATTGTGTGTTATATGTTAATTTTTATAAGATTATTTATTAATGCCTATTATTAGATAGTAATTAAAAAAATTAATCTACGTATATCATTATAAACCTCCATACATCCCTTGTTTTTTTCTTTTATTTTGATTTTTGTGTTGAGATAGGGCTGTACATGGAACCGGGTGAAGCCGGGTTGGTATTGGTCCGGACACGGCCTTAAATAATGACCAAGTCTATATTTTAGACTCTCACCCTATCTTAGACCCGATGAAGCCATACAATCTTCGGGCCACTTATAACTGGGGTCTAAATCGGACCTATATAGTTAAACAAAAATATTTTGTATATTAGAAACTAATAACTCAATGAAATCATCAACCAAAAAATTATGAGAGGTGATATAACAATCAAGTTTTTGCTTTTTAAATATTAATTAAAAATAGTAAAATACAAAAAGAAGAAAAAAATATTTTGAGATGGTCTCTGCTAATAGAATCAATTTAGCCTGTGTTGTTTGTGATAGTGATTGGAGGAATAAAAGTGAAGAGGTGCTGCATTTGTAATTATGAGACTGACTAAGTAGTGCACATAATTTATATGTGAGGGTTCAATCGGGCCGGGGCTGGTGACCCGAGGCTTGACCCTAACCCGGCTTAATGATTTAACCGGACCATTTTATGAAATCTCGGGTCTAATTGGACCACAATGAAGTTGGGCCAAAATCAGCCCATTCTCATCGGGCTTGGATCGGACCGAGCCTTGTTCACTCCTATGTTGAGGTATATTATTTCTGTATTATACGTAATTATTTATATGCTATTATAGTATGTTGTATTAATGTGTTTTGTGAATTTTTCTGTATTAATGTTTACATTTTCCGTTATAAATGGGATGTATGGTACAATGATACATGTAGCAGTACCAAAAAAAAAAAAAATTAACCATAAATATTAATAATTGTAAAAAAAAATATAGCGTACTAAAAAAAGTACTAAGAGTACTAAAAAATACTATATAAATAAACAAATTAAAAAAATAATAAATCTATTTGAAAGGATAATATTATAATTTAATATCATGTTCTTTATTATGTATCTAGAAGTGATTTTAATTAATATTATTCAAATAATATTTATTTTATTAAAATAATTTTTGTATAGAGTTACCAAATATAAATTATGTTGGCAAAATTCACTTTATCCCAAAACCAATTTTTCAAAATCATATTCATTTAAACTTGAGTTTGACAAACACCAATCCAGGCATAATCTAACCATGTACTACTCTCTTACTCTCTTATTATAAACTCTGGAAATTTCCTTGCCTTTAAGTAGTTAATTTTGTAATGAGCCACCACAGATGTTCTGAATCAGTATTAACCAAGGTTTTAAAAATTGGACCAGTCAACGAACCGCTCATGTTATCAGTTACTGGCTTTGAAGGTTCAACCGTAAATTCAATTGAAATAATTATTTTATAATAAAATAATATATAAAATAAAAATAAATATAAAAATATAATTATATAATATATAGACCTTAAAGTGTCCTCTAAATTTAAAATTACTATATTAATCAAAGTGTTATAATCTCACTCAAATACAATACATAAGGCCAAATACCAAAATATATTAGGAGCAATAGTTAGTTAGTAATGTTTGAAAATATTGACAAAAAAATGTGGTATAAAACTATTGAGCTAAATGTATTGAAATTCTTTTAAAATAATAGTTAATATGGTATTTGCAAAAAATCGGCGGGGTCCGAACAAATGGTTTCCGGTTGGTTTGACAGTTCTCTCAAGGTTTTGATTTCAGCGGTCATAAGTAGTAAATTGAACCGTGATTAACACCAGTTTATGGTTTGAGCGGTTTGACCGGCCAGTCCAAACTGATTTTTAGAACCATAATTTTAACCAAAGTTTTGAAATCGAACCATTCAAACTATCGGTTGAAGTTTTTATAGATTCAACCAGTTTGACCAGAAGTTCAACCTTAATAACCATTTTATAATAAATAATATATAAAATAAAAATAAAAGACAAAAAATATAATGATATCATGATATAGGCCTTAAGTATTCTCTAAATTTAAAGTACTAAATTAACTAAAATGTTATAATCCCACCCAAGTACAATATATAAAGTCAATATTAACTATTTTTATATTAAAATAACTATTATTTCTAGATTTAATAATTCATTAATTATTTTATACTTATAATATTATTATATACAAGTATTTATTGAAGGATAATATCACTAAATATTATATAATCACGAGAAAAATAAAAAATAAGTTATAATTATTAAAAAAGATTTTAGTATTTATATTTTAGTTTGTAAATATTTAATAAAAATTATTTTTAATTTAATAATGATGTAAAAATAAAAGTATACTTTTTTTTTGTGTCTGTTTTTTTTAGTGTCTTAATAAAAGTATAATTAATTTATGGATAAATGTATGTAAATTAAAATTAAAATAAAATAAAATAAAATAAAATAAATAAATTTAGAGTAGTTGAAAGGAAGTTTTATATATATGATAATATGGCTACAAATCTCCAGCTGTTTGCATAGCCTAGAGGTAAGCTAGGATCTTTAGGTTGCAAGGGACATGGGCTTGAGCCCTCTTTATCACATTTTTGGTTGAATTTCTCTTATTATAGAAAAACTGGTTGAATTTCTCTTATTATAGAAAAACCGGCCGGTTCGACGATTCAATATCAGTTATGAAAAATACAGTTTCGTGTAGTGAACCGGACTGTGATTATGGCCGGGTCCCGGTTAAACCGGTTCGACTGACCGGTCCGATCCGTTTTTCATAACTATACTTTTAAGAAAATCAAAGGATGGGGAATGCAACGGTAAGAAAGTAAGAGAAAGGTTATCATATAAATTAGATGTGCACGACATGTTACCGTTGAAATTCCATTGCTTTGCTTTCCAAATTCCAATGCTTTCTTAAATCCTTCTTTCAGTTTTCACAAGTTCATCCAATCCCAGACAATAACCGCAGAATCGCGCACAAAATTCAAGAATCTGAGTCCTCCTTTTCACTTTCAAATTTGTAAGTTTTTCATCTTCTTACTTTTGTGGGTATCTGCAACTGCAAATGCGTTTTCTTCTCATCTTTGTTTCAATCTTGAAGTCATGGGGTTCAAGAATCAAGATCTAGTTCTGTCTGTAGCAATGCCAATAACGATATAATGTGAAATTTTCACTGTTTTATCTTAAATTGTAGCATGGATAATGTATTGATTCCAATGTCCGATTCTTGCTCTGATTTCAATACTGGAAATAGAATAGGGTTTCTCCTCTGATATCTGATATAAGGAAAACATCCTCCCTAGACCCTAAGCAACTTAAGGACACTGATTTATTTTGCGTTTCTAGTTTTAATACATAAAAAAATTTGATCTGTGGTGTTAAATGATGTTGATTTTTGGTGTAGAAATGCATTCTGGTTTGCCAAAAATGTAAAGGTGTAAAGATTTTCTAAGATGGCTTAACCCTTCATCCACATATACATATGCAGGAACTTTCGTTGAATATTGTTTAGAGTGTAACATAGATGGCAGCACGAATTGAGCGATTGATTCAAGACCAGAACCTCAATGGTACTGTTCATATTCCAATAGTTTACAGAACACAATCTTCAATTGGTGTTTAGCGTTCCTAGGCTAATACCTGATGATGGTGGCATGCAGGTGCAGGAGCAGTTTCAGGAAAGGCCAAGAAATGTGGGGCTGGTGGTGGAAGAAAACCACTTGGTGATCTATCCAATGCAGGAAAGCCCATTAACCAGGCTGGTGGAAAGAAAGCCCTTGATGCCTCTCTTAATCGACATTTTAAACAGATTAATGCTTCTGAGAAATCTGTCACTGCTAGAAGGAAGGCCCTTTCTGACATTTCAAACTCACTAGTTAAGCCGCATGTTCGGGAGATAAGGGGTAAACACAGCCTGAAGCCACTGAGAGAAGAACCTCTTGATCATAATGCCATTGCTGAAGAACGAATGTCTCACAATCATAAGGAGTGTATCAAATCTCAGTTTGGAGCAAGAGATGTGCATCATTTTTTTGACATGGTTGGACTTGATCATGGTAATTGTTACATACTGTGCATCACTAGCTGTAACTTGGTTACTTTGTTCTTTGATTTACATTTCTCCTATGCTGATATCTATATGTATATAATACTTTTCATTGTGAATTTTGGCTGTAACTTGAGTTATTTATTCATTTATTTCATAATTTTATCAGATTTGGATGATGGCTTGACAGTTTCCACTGAACTGTCTAAAATGAAGGTTTGATTTTGAATCATCATAATTTTTTTTCCCTTCTAACCCTATCATGTTTCTCACTAACTATTTATCCATTCACCATTTCAGTCTGAAAGCACACACATAGAACTGGAGGAGGTGCCTGAGGTGTTGCCTGGAGTTGAGTGTTTATCTGCCCAGCCTGGCTCTCCAGAACATTGCAGTACTCCAAAATTGTCTAGTTGCAACACAATGTGGGATAAATTTGAAGTCGCTTTCAAGTTAGTAGAGTCACCTCAACTGAAGTAATAGGTGTTCCTGTAGTTTTGTCTTGTTATTTCAATGGACTACTGATTTTCATTCTTGAGAGAGACTTGAGAGAGCGCTGCTGTGTATCATATTACCGAGTCTTCTTATGATTTGATTATATCTCATAATGACGAACAAACTCACCCCATTTAAAATCACTGTCCGTAATGAAGGAAGACATTAAAATTTGTAAGATTTTATCCATCATTTATTTATACCATATACATTCATTAAAAGCCCGTTTTTGCGTGCGGCCTTGAAGCAGGAGCTGTCAAAATCCCCTTCAATGGTCTTTGCGGGCAAAATTTCGGATGCTACTTCCCTGGTACGCCTAACCGGTTGGCTTGACAGTGTTGTACTGCTGTATGCCGCGGATGACAGAATTGTGCCAAACTGGTACGGGATGCGGTGCTGTGATCCCCCCCTATAAATTGGGGGTGAGGCTCACGGGATTTTTAGCGCCAAAGATACAGAGCCTATCCCCTCGTGATTTTTGCCATAAATTGGGGTGTGGCTTTACGGTATATTTTTTTTTTTTTTCTGCAATTCAGAGAGATCAGAATAAGTTGGTGGCTTTTCTTCAATGGTGGATTTTCTAATTGTACGTTAGCTAATGGTGTCTCCTCCCCTTTTTTCTCTTTGCGTCACTGCTATCATATTCTTCTCCTCCCCGACACGTCACATCTTTTTGTGAGTTTTTGTGATTAGGGTATGTTCTTCTTCCTCCTCTTATACTGAATTGCTTATATTTCTGTGTTCTTGTGGTTGAGTTTTTCGAATACTTAAGAAAGAATTTTGGGTTGTTGTGATGACAATTTGGTGGTGTGATTGATTAATTTGTTACTTCTTTCCACGTGCTTGACAAAAAGCCTCATCAATGAAATAGGTATTGCGATAAAGAACTTGTTTGGAATGAATTTGGCTGGGATAAGGTGCATATAAATTTTCTAATGCATTTTCTCTCAAGAATTTTTAGACAATTTATTTTTCTTCTATTCATTATGTACTTGTTACTTTAACATGTTCATTCCATGCATAATGGCATAACATAATGCCTAACTTTTGAGAATAGTTTTTTTTTTTTTTTAAAAAGAATGTCATAATTTATGTTTGTCAGCACAATTAGGCTATGGCTAACACATCAAACTATTGCATTAGTTTTATTGGTTATGGTTGGCATGGCATCAATATGTTTACTTTTGATTTCTAGGCATCAAATATTCTATTTGTAGACCAGCCCATTGGGACAAGCTTTAACTATACTTCTTATGATAGTGACACTGACATCCGCCATGATGAAGTGAGTGTTGGCCGTGATCTTTATGACTTCTTGCAGGTAAATTCCATTTCAAAGGTGTAATTGAACAAAATAACTCATAATGCGAAAATGCAAGATGGTATAGATATAAATAACCAAGGTTAAGAGAACCGGACCGGTTATTAAATCGGTGGAGTGATTGGTTCAAGGGTTTAAAGATTTGAACCAATCACTCCACCGATTTAAAAAACAATAATATTATATTTTTGGCAGTTTTAGTAAAAAACAATAATATTATATATTTAAGTAAACCGATTTACTTAAATATATAATAAAATAATTTAAAATTATTATAAAATTATTAAAATATAATATTATTGTTTTTTACTAAAACTGCCAAAAAACCGATCCGGTTTTATCAGTTCACAGTTTTTGACCGGTTGATCGATTTTTTGACCGTCTTCTACCAGCTGGCTTTTACATGAATCGGACCGGACAAGGGACCGGTTCCCAGTTTTCCGTTCGAACTGGCCGGTCCGGTCCGGTTTTCCGAACACTGTAAATAACATGTACACTCCAATTTGTCAAATGATTTCTATATTACTGGAGAGTCATATGCAGGGCACTACATTCCAGCTCTTGCATCAAGGGTTTACCAAGGCAATAAAGCAAAGGAAGGAATCCCCATCAATCTCAAGGTCTGAATTCTGAAAGCTGTCTTATTATATATGTAAATTGTAATTTGCAAGGTTTCTTATTTGGTTTTATTTGATAATAATTATATTGATATTGATTCACTTGATCGATTTAATAAATAGGGTTTTGCCATTGGTAATGGTTTAACCGATCCAGTACCAAGCATACATAGACTATGCATTAGATAGAGGAATGATTAAAAAGTCTGATTATGACAGTATCAGCAAGTTGGGAAGTGGGAACTCACATCATTAGCTTCACTAAGTGAAATATTAGTTTTGTTATTGATAATTTAGTGGCAACTCTTGCAGACATTTTCATGTTTAAAATAGACTGAATAACAATTTTAATATTCTGTTTAGTGGGAAAAATTAAAAAAGCTACTTCTAAGATCAAAGAATATTAAGTGCTGTGATTTTAGACTTATTGAAACACTCCAAAATTTTGAAATCCAAAAATCAAATTATCCTGAATGATTGAACATGATAATAGCATGGAATCCTTGTCTTCTTCTTGCACTAGGAGAAATTCTAATAATTATGGAGTTCTATAGTCCTCTAGCAGGAGCAGTTTGGTTGCAATGATTCTAAAATGTAACAGTGAAGGAATAGAGCAAACATGCTATTTTTGTGTATCTGCTGCTCTGGTAGTTGCACTGGCTACAGTCACACATCGTGGTAGAGGTACGATATTTAATGGGACATGCGATATTTAATGCCAGTTTTTTTAGGCTACTTGGTAAGCAATTTTTTTCTTCTACCCCTTTTGCTTCATTTTACTCTTGTGGACAATGCAAGATTAAAACAAAAATAAGTCTTTGTTTTCTTTTTTCTTTAAAAAAAAAAAAAAACTTGAAATGTTACATGAAAAAAATATTTTCACTTTCAAAATATTGTTATGGTACCATAGTTTTATTGTTTATTTTAAGCTTAGATGAGTGAGTGCTTGAGTATGTCAATTGAAAATCTAGAACTTAAGCTGTCAAAATATGGTGGAAAGAATTCATGATACTTTAAAAGCATGTAAAGAAAATTAGGAATTAGGAAAAAACAAAATGTATGCTAATTGAATTACATGTTTAAATGATGCTTGTGCCATAGAAAATGAGATTTGGGGGTAATTTTGTTCTCCATTATTTTGTATTCGATAGATTTTTAAATTTGCTAAATTAAATTGGTCTCTATTAAGTATTAACCATTTTTTTTAATCTTGAAATAATTGGTAATTATGATTGGAGAAATGGAGTTACTATAAACTTAGTTTTAATGGGTCAGCTGGATGCTTGAAAATCACTACTTTCTTTTAGAATATAAAAACATTTTAATTTTTATTCGTCGTTGGTGAACCAGTTATTGCCCTTCTTGCTTGTTTCAAATGCTGTATTTTACATGGTTTACTAAAGGGATTTAGACTTTAAATTCAGAAGGTAAAAGGTTGGCCATGACTTTGGTGATTATCTCAGCTTTCTTTCTGGAAGAAGGTCAATTCCATGGATGATGGTCCTGGCAAAATAAAGTTCATTCCTGATTACTTCCAGTTTCCAACATCAGTTGCAAAATCCCTTGAGAACAGAACACCTTCAATTACTTAACCCAGGAACCAATAAACATTTGAGGTACTGTTTCTTGGTGGAAAAGGAAAAGAAGAGATAACCCAAAAGTCATTAAGATAGTTTGAGTTTATTTGGTGTTTCAGTCACTCAATCTAGATTAGTTTAGGTCCCAGCAGCATCTGTGGGCACAGAGAACAATGAGGGCTGCTTCTATGTTGAGATTGTTTAGTCTGCATGGGCTTCCATGGGGGCTTGGTAATGGTGGTCAGGAAAATTGTATGGCTTGAGCAGCTCCTATTTAGTCCTCATGAGCTATAAATGGCTTCAGCTTTGTATTAACAAAGTCAGTAGGATAAACTAAGGTGTTTGTTTAAATGTAAACCACAACGTTAGAACACATATTGTATGTTGTATTTGGCTCATTGACTAAGCTGATTGGTTTTAATGTTCTGTTATTTTAGCTGTTGGTTTCTAATCATTCCCATTGGACCATTCAGGTTGTTCAACTCTTTTCTTGCTTGGACAAGATTAGTTATATTGAATGGGCCCTTGATTTTGAACATATTCTTCAACCTGGATGGACATGCAAAATAGATGAAGGTATTGCTTATGCTAGATGGAGCCTAGATAGTTGCCACATACTCGTGCGATTTCCTGTACATGTGCTGATGTGCAGTGACCAAAGCATGCTTCCAAGGAAATTCCTTTCACGAGAGTTAGGAAATTTGCACAAGGAGTGATTAAATGAATCATAGGGTCTTATACTAAGAAACTTTTGTTCTTTTGGGTTTGTTAGTTTTGTAAGTTTGGGGCTAATTAAAGACAATTCATAATAATGGTGGTGGGAGCTGCATCAAATGTCAGGCTTACATGTTTGAGCCAATTTTTTATACTACATCATGATGGAAATTTTATCCATTCTAAAGTGGCTTTAAAAAATCTTTAGTATTTATAGCGTGCCAACTCAAATTATTGTTCTTATGTTGGTAGGAAAGTGAAACTGCCCTAATTTGTAAATATAAGCATAATGCTATTAAGATTAATTTGTCTGCAAACATTTTATTGATGACTTCTTTTGTAATGAGACTGTATTTACTTCTTTTTTTTCCCGTTTTTGTAAATATAAAATTAAATTTATTTGACTCCATTGATAATTAAAAAATTCATTAAATTAACACAGGTTTGAAAAACCTAAAGTTTAGTGTTTGCAAAAAAGTATTTAAGGATTTATAATTATAATCTTAATATAATACTTGAATTCTATATTGACTTAAATTTTGTTTCTTTATTAGTTGTAAGAAAACGGAGGGAAAGGATAAGAAATGATAAGTGTTAAACACAGGGAGAGAAAGAGAGATATTGTAATTCAATAATTCTATACTATTTAATACCGAAATAATATTTTATTTAACATAAAAATAAATTATTTGATTATACTTGATTGGCTAAAACTACTTGTTTAAATAGCATTACCTATTGTAATTTACTTAAATTTGTAATTAATAATTTATTTTAGCATTTTATTAAAAAAATCTAGAAGAAAATCATTTTATCAATTTTCTAGATTTTTTTTCTTCTAAAGACAAAAGAAAAATCACATGACACCAAAACTGAAAAATATAACGGAAAGAAGATATTCATATTCAAAAGGTTTTGTGAATAAAGTGGTGTTATTTATTTGAGGGAAAGAAAAAACTCAAAAGAGAAAAAAAGAAAGGGTAACCTGATCCGGGAGTGAGGAAATGGCAGTGCCACTGAGGCTAACGCACCTCTTCTCCTCACCGTCTTCTCTTCCCATTCTACGACGCCGCCGCCTCCATGGCACTCTTCCCCGGACGCTGCCCCTCGCCGCTAGCTTCTCCGCCCAGAGAGCGGAGGCTGCGTCTGCTAAGACCCAGGATAACCCTAAGAGCAGCAAAGGGAGCGAGCAAGTCATCACTCCAAGGTCTCAGGACTTCAACGCTTGGTACCTCGACGTCATAGCAAACGCCGAGCTCGCCGATTACGGTCCTGTTCGCGGCACCATGGTCATTCGTCCCTATGGTTATGCTATCTGGGAATCCATTCAGGTTCCTCTTCAATTTTTATATGCTTTCATTTTTAAAAGAGAGTTATTTTTTCTTATTTATTTGTTTTTTCTTGGTGTGCAGGAATATTTGAATTTGAAGTTCAAGGAAACAGGACATAGTAACATGTACTTTCCGCAGGTATGGTTCTGAATTCTGATGGATTTTAAAGGAAAACCACCACCTTGTAGTTTAGGAAACTGAGGTATTGGTAATGTGGATACTTTGATTCTGACTGCAGTATGCAATCAAAATTTCTCTTATTGCTTTTTGTTTCTCCATTCTGCCATGTAGTTTATTCCATACTCATTTATAGAGAAAGAAGCAAGTCATGTGGAGGGCTTCAGTCCTGAGTTGGCATTAGTCACAATTGGAGGTGGAAAGGAACTTGAAGAGAAGCTCGTAGTGCGTATTCCCTTCAACTGTTTTGTTTGCAGCTGTTGCTTTCTTGCACATCTTTTTTCTTTTCTTACAATCTATATACTGAATACGATTTCTAAATTGCGATCTTGAGGATCTGTGACCTCAGGTTTAACTCTGATTTTTGTAATTCTTGAGGCTGTGTCAGGTTCGACCCACGAGTGAAACCATTGTCAATCACATGTTTACCAAATGGATCCAAAGTTACCGTGATCTTCCTCTCTTGATTAATCAGGTAAATGTTTCTGCCACTGTGTTTGTGATTGGACACTTAGTCTGCTCATGTGATTGGATAGTGTAGTGACTTTTTTTTGAAACATGAATGTGATGCAGTGGGCAAATGTCACAAGATGGGAGATGCGCACAAAACCATTTGTTAGGACTCTTGAGTTTCTTTGGCAAGAGGGTCATACTGCTCATGCAACTCCTCAAGAGGCAGAAAATGAGGTCATCATTTACTCTACATTAAGCCTTAGTGTGTTTACTAGTTACCTCATTGTAATCTTAGTAAATATTTTTGTTCA
>JASCZI010121748.1:0-23994 GCA_036250425.1 Stylosanthes scabra | reverse complement strand
TATATGTGAACAGTATTGTATGTATTCCGTATACGAGAACAAACCCAATATACGTTAACAATCACTGTAAAAATATACAGCAACACGTGTGAATAGTGGCCGTATACGTATGAATAGTTACCGTACGTATGAATAGTATATAATAATACCTTAACAAGATTTTGGTTAGAGCCTCGTGCTGATAACGTGTTGTGAAATTATGATGATACTAGATAAAGAGAAGGATAAATTTATATGAGAGTAAGAGAATTATATTGTATAAGAAGAAATTACAAGAGTAACTTAGCAAATCATCATATGCTTGC
Organism: Stylosanthes scabra; assembly: GCA_036250425.1. Lineage (NCBI taxonomy): Eukaryota > Viridiplantae > Streptophyta > Magnoliopsida > Fabales > Fabaceae > Stylosanthes > Stylosanthes scabra. Next base: position 23,689 of record JASCZI010121748.1, on the reverse strand, counting down.
ATGCTAGTTCTCTATGTTCATCTACATTAAGTTTTGAAGTTTTGGCTCTATTTATAAATGAAGAATTTGGCTAAATATTACTAGAATATTAATTACCAAACCCACTTAATAAGTGCTCCACTAATTCTTCATTAATGCTCCATTATTGATCTTAATGCTTCAACATAAAATCATGGTAGGACATCCACATATGAATGTGGTAACATTTATAACACTCCCCCTTGGATGTCCTTAGGATACCTCTCATTAAAAACCTCGTCAGAAAAACCTTGTAGGATAAAAACCTGACTGAGGGAAAAAGAGTACGATATCCCATATGATGAACAAGAACCATCTTTTTATTTTGTTTTTGGCTTGTTGCAACATGTGAAAAGTATAGCTTTTTTTATTTAAATGAAAAAACCCATCAGTTATTAATTACCTTATATATATTGATCTGGAATACACTGAACCTAGCAGTAGTCATCCACATAACTATTTTCCATATCTTCCTCCTTGGTCCATTGCTCTGATATATATATATATCTAGTATACCCTAACACCCTTTGTAATTTGTTTGATTATTGTTTCCTCTCTTCAATTTGAAACATGGGAGATTACATGTTGAAAACCATGGGAGCGTGTTTTAGTTTTCTGCTAGTTGTGTATGGTATGATTAAACTAGTAAATGAGATATGGTGGAGACCAAAGAGAATGGAGAAAATGTTGAGGAAGAAAGGGATCAAAGGCTCTTCTTACGGAGTCATTAATGGAGACATTTCAGTGATGAATGAATTTGACAGAGTCGCATCTTCAAAGGCTATCGCTCTGAACCACCAAATCGTCACTCGAGTCTTCCCTTTCTATAACAACATGATTCAGCAATATGGTATTACTTACTTTCTTACATATGCTATGCCCTTCAATATTTTATTCACCTCTCTCTTTCTCATTAGCTTCCTTCTAAATCCAAATTTTATCAACCATGATATGTTAACTTACTAAATTTTGTTTTCAATCGTTCCAAGTTCCAACAATAGCTACGTTTACTTTTTAAAATAATTTTATATTCAAATCTAAATTAATTTTAACTTCAATATGGTCCCTTTCTTGTCATTGATCTATCTTTATTCCCAAAAGTTTAAAATAAACATTTCAAATATTTTTTAATTTATTAACTTCTTAATATGCCTATTTCTCTCGTTAAAAAAAAAAATTAGCTAATTTTTATTGGTTGATTTATTTTTATTTTTCAGAAATATTTTATCCAAATTTTTTCAGTAACTAATTTTTTAAAGATGAACACACAATTCTTTTAAGAAAAACATAAAAAATAAATACAGAAATTTATTGACGACAAAAATTACTTTTCAAAAAAAACTGGAAGCAAATATATAAAATTTTAATTTTATGATAAATATAGAAATCCTCTGAAGATATTACAAAAAAAATTATCATTTTTTAACAATAATAAAGGAAAAGGAACAATAACTTGTTATCTTATTTAATTTAATATTTATAATTATACATTTATTATATCTAATATTACTTAATTAATTAATTTAGTGGCAATTAAAAAAATAATGATAGGTATCCATAAATAAAAATTATTATATTTAAATTAATATTTATAAATACATAAAAATAACATTTATAGACTATAATTATATATTTATAACATCTAATAATATGCATTTAATTCGATAATAATTTATAAATAGAAACAAAAGCTAAAATAAAAAAGTCATGATCTATGATTAAAAAACTATGACTATCAAATAAAAAAAAAAAAACACTTTAGACTACTTTGGTAGTGGTTGCCAGACAAATTTTTTAACTGGAAAATTGTTAGATAATAAAAAGCATATAACAATACAACTACATATCTAAACATTTATCCCAACCAAGCTGAACCAATTTTTTCACACTCTAACCAAATGAGCATGATCCTCATTCATGCAGCTTCTTTTTTTCCTTCTTCTTTTTTCTATTATTGTGTTGCGACTGCCACCACCACTGTCGCTCATTGCTGCAATCGCCACTGCCGTCGCTGCATCCGCCATCGCCATCGCCATTGTCGTCTCTTTTTCTTCCTCTTCGCCATCATCTCTTCTTCCTCCTCCTCCTCATTTTCTTTTTCTTCTTCCTCTTCTTCTATTCTTTGTTGCGTTGTGGATTTTTCATGAAAAATATGATAAGATTTTCATGAAACAGAATCAGATTTTCATGAAAAACATAATCGGATTTCATAAAGAAAAGAAGTGGATTTCGTTGAAAAATAGAATCTGATTTCTTTGAAAAGGAGAAACATATTTCTTCTTCTTCTTCTTCTTCTTCTTCTTCTTCTTCTTCTTCTTCTTCTTCTTCTTCTTCTTCTTCTTCTTCTTCTTCTTCTTCTTCTTCCTACTCCTTTGCTGTTTTTCTTTTCAAAACAGAAATGGATTTTCGTGCAAAACAGAAATAGATTTCGTTGAAAAAATAAATTGCATTTCGTTGAAAAATAGAACCGTAGATTTTTGAAAAATAAAAACGGATTTCTTTGAAAAGGTGAAATCGATTTCTTCTCCTCCTTTTCTTCGTTATCATCATCTTTTCCTCCTCCTCCTCCTCCTTTGTTTTGTTCATCTTCTTCCTTCTCATTCTTCCTCACTGTATTATCTTTTTTTTTCCCTTCTTCAACGATTTATCCTTCTTTTTCTTCTTCTTTTCTATTGTCAATGTCATCAAGATCGTTTTCGTCGTTCTTCTCCTTATCCTTGTTGTCGTTATCGTCATCACTACTGTCATTGTTGCTGTCGTCGTCTTCTTCTTAACAAATTAAGGAGAAGAAAAAAAACTGCAATAATAAAAACGGAAAACGTGCGCATAAATGGGTAAAGCTTGGTTTGACTTAATTGACAAAATCAATTGATTATGTATAACATTATTTCACATGAAAAATATCAAGTGTTCAATGTTATCATGTGTTTCAAGTATTTTTAACCATTGATTTTAAATTTTTTAATCATGAAATATTTTATTATTAAAATCAATAGCTAAAAAGACGGAAACACTCCCTATAATATAAGAATTTTTTTAAAATAAATAAAAAAAATATCAAAATTTCCAATATAGGCACGCTGACAGGAATTTACATTTTTAGGTGCCCTTACATATCTCGGATTCTGCAAGCCCGAAATACGATAAACACCTATCTCGGGCTTGCAGTGCCCGAGATATATATTAATGTTAGTTAATGTGACTTTTAAAATGTTTTAGTCTGGTTTAAATGTAATCACTTTATTTCTTATGCACTTATAAGATAATATCCAAATAAATGGAAGTAATGACTAGAAGTACATAATAACACATTTTTTAAGTATGCTATATTTATTATTATTTTCATTTGGTTTGAATGTTATCATTTTATTTATTTATTATACATTTATTACCTAATATCCAAAATGAAAGTCATTATTAGGTATTCATAATATGCATTTTTTGTTTAGATATACCATATATTATTATTATTATTATTATTATTATTATTATTATTATTTTAGTTTCTAGAATAAGAGTATAAAAACTCAATTAGTGTTTTTTATTTTATTTAAATTTAGAGTATATTAATGCTAATATTAGTATAAAAGATTTAAAAGGTTTACGAATTTTTTTTTCTTCCATAAAATTCAACCCGTAAAGAAAGTATTAAAAAAAACTAAAAACAATTAAAAAAATAAAAGTATCCAAAATCACATTATTCTTTAAACATGTACTCTCTTAAAGACAACACTTGTTATTGCTTATTTCGTTAAAGCATGTTTTATTATGAATGCAATTATTTACTCCAAGATAACAATTTATTTTATATTTAATACTTTATAAATTAATTAGAAAGCTAATAAAAAATTAAATAGCCAAAATAATATAGTTAAGAAAAATATGATTTTATTGTCACGTTAACCAAAGTGAAGTGAGACTACTACTAAATAATAACCACACATTTAATAGTTTAATTATTAAATTTTGCATCAGTGTATCTCGGGCTCTCGCTCCGAGAGTCCGACATATGTCCAATATTTGATTTTGCGTGTATATCGGATACTGCAAGCCCGAGATACGTGTTTATTGTATTTCGGGCTTGCAAAACCCGAAATATATAAGAAACACCTAAAAAATAAATTCCTGTCGGTGTATATATTGAAAATTTCGATATTTTTTATTTATTTAAAAAAAATTCCTACAATATATCGTATAATATATTTATTTGAGAGAGAGAACGTAAATTTTATTGAAGAGAGAGATAATCAATTCAATATTACGATTTCATTTCGCACAACATAAATGAATTTATTTAGGAGAGAGAATGTAAAATTTATTGAAGAGATAGACAGAGGTAATCAATTTGAAATAAATCATCAGAATTTCAGGGAAAGCAATTAAAGTTGGCATACATTTGTTAAAGATTCATTAATTGAATTTGTATATACGCAGGGGAGGTTTCACTAAGTTGGTTCGGAAAAATCCCAAGACTGATCATTGGGGACAACAAACTTGTTCGATCCATTTTATTAAATAAGAATGGTCACATTAGGAAGCCACCACGTAGCCCCCTTGTTAAGCTCCTTGGCATCGGATTAACTTCCCTTGAAGGCGATATTTGGACTCAGCGCAGAAAAGCCGTATCTCCTGCATTCCTCCATGACGAGTTGAAGGTACACTCACCCTCCCTCGTAAAACGTGACGATCATTTATGCAATTAATATAAAAAATAATTATTTAAATTTATATTTATAATTAATAACATTTACAAATAACATATTTTAATTGACATTTTTCATACATAATTCAATATCAAATTAGTTATATTTTTAAAAAAATTGATACTCAAAACCCAGTAGAATTGCTCTAAGTAAAATTGTTAAATTGCTTTATGCTGACAGCGATCCGTAATTATAAAGCAATTTTAATGTGTTAAATATAAATATATATAGGCGTTGGTTCCGTCTACATTTGGGTATAGCTGCAGTGCCAGGATAGATCGGTGGCTAAAGCTAGTTGAAGAGAAAGGATCTTGCGAAGTGGATGCAAATTTAGAATTTGATGTTCTCACGGGCGATGTTATTGCTCGAGGAGCCTTCGGAAGCAGCTACCAAGAAGGAAAGAAAATCTTCGACCTACTATACGAGATTAGATTGTTGGTCAATGAAGCCAACAACTCCATTTATATCCCAGGTTTCAGGTATGAACGAATGCAACAGACGAACTTGTTTGAATGAATGAAATATAAGATAATCAGGGGTGTAATCGGGTGCGGGAAATTAATAATTCGAACTAATTAAATTTGATCAATCCGGATTGAATCGCTTAAGAGACACTTTTATATGATTAGACCCAAATCGATGAAATTCGATTGAACAATGGTTCAGTTAGATAATGACATAGATTAAAAGTAAAAGTATTGATAATCCACAAAAGTTAGCAAGCAATCAGTAAATTTTATGGCTATTTTAAAAATTTATTATCAAAATATCATTGTTTTTAAACTATTGATCCATATGTCACTGTTTTCATCCATCTTTCTTTTTTAATTAAAATATAAAAAATGAAAGTTTATAGTATAATTTGGATAAGCGCCTCTTAGCCAGCATCCAAAAAAAAAAAAAAAAAGTGCCATCGTGGCAAAACAATGGCACATAGGTCAATAGTTTAAAAACAGGGGCATTTTGATAATAAGTTTTTAAAACAATGGTAGTGGAGTAAAATAGCCCAATTTGTATTTTTTAAAAAATAAAACATTCGAAACCTAAAAAAATAGATCATCGAATTTAAGTTATTAGCTGATTTTGGCTTAATTTTTATTAATTATCTAATATTATTGGAATTAAAATTAAATTTAAAAAAGAGAATAAAAATTGTAACATGAGAAAGAAAAAAAAAAAAGATAAAATACGTGAAATTACATATTGTTCCGGATATTAGGCTTGGACGACCCAAATCCATGACAAATCTCATGAGAAATCCCCTATCAAGTATAAAGAAGCCCAAATCCCTCTCGGACCTAGAAACGGCCAGCAATCTTGTCTATCAAATCTAGACGAGATAAGATCATATCTGAATCGATCTCGTACATATTTATTCCCTAAATAATAGGGATCACAACAGGTATATAAAGGGTAGACCAGCTCTCCCCTTAGGTATGTTTTCTAAACCCTGCCCCATTAGTTGCATTAGGAGAACTCTCAAATCCTTATTTAGCGAAGCTCTGTAATGCACTCTCACCTTTTTCACATAAACCTCCAGCCTTTTGTCTTGGCACCTCCGATTACGTCGGTAGTCCCGAAACCCATCGAAAGTATATCTTGTACATTTTCGCCATCTGTGGGGACTTATCTCAACGTGACCGATTCACAATGGTGAACCAAGATGAAGAAGGTGTAGCTTACACTGATCATTCTGGCGATGGGCAGCGCCGGGATAGACAACCTGAATGCCGGCAGGAAGAATTGGGCCTCAACGCCACAGCCAACGACATCACCGGGAACAACCTCATCCCAAAACGAACGACCTCATCCCCCCGTTGCAAATGTGGATTCGGGAGGAGTCCAAAACGAACGACCTCATCCCCCCGTTGCTAACCCCGGTGGCTGAAGGATTCTAAGCGCAATCGATAAACTCGATTCAGGCGGCAATAGCCACAACCGGGAACAACACCGATCCTCAATCCCAAGACCTTTTGGAGAGATCTGACCAGACAAGTTTCACATCGCTCAGGACCTGAGACATCGTATGCAATCGATGGAACAGGAGGTCCGGGAACTGAAGAAGGAAAATGCAGAACTTCGAACCGTTACACGACACTTGAAATCGCGAGCTCAAACCCCTCCTAGACATCGTTCCCGATATCAGTCTCGCCCTCCCCCTAGGAGACATCATCGGTCGCGCACCCTGCCAAGGCGGAGGCGTCATCACAGCAGCTTGGACAACAAAAAATCCTCCTCGGAAGGAGATCATGAGGGAAATTGGAGGACCTTTTGTCTATATAAGAAAACTAGAGGCCGGGAAGTAACCCCTCCTACCGACGGCCATACGCCGTTCTCGAATCGGATTCTCAAGGTCCAGCCTCCGAGACACTTCATAAAGCCAACCGACATGAAGTACGATGGATCCACCAACCCACACGCCCACCTCAATGACTTCGAACATCGAATGGTTTGTGACGGTGAGGTGGACAAGGTCAAATGCTGAGCTTTTCTAGTAACCCTTATCGGACTGGCGAGTCAATGGTTTACCTCCTTTCCGGCGGGTTCAATCTCAAACTATTCCAAAATAATGGAGTTGTTCCTAAACGAGTTCACCACAACTAACGACAACACAAAACACCCCATCAACCTCCTGGCTGTCACTCAAAAGCCTAACGAGACCACAAGGAAGTTGATCGAACGGTTCAACGCCGAATGGAAAACAATCGATAGATTGGTGGATCGGGTGGCGAGCTTGTGCCTCACAAATGGCCTCGCAAGCGACGACTTCATAAGGTAGTTGACGACCAAGCCAGTGTGGTCTCGAAAGGAGATGCAAGTCATTGCCAAGGAATTCGTACACCATGAAGAAGTCAATCGGGTGGTAGCAGCCATGAAGAATCTACAATCCCATACGACTCCTCGGGGTAATGGACAAATGCACCACCCTAGGGACAATCAACGAGAATCCGGGTTCAGGGGAAACCCAAAACCACCAAAGCACAAATTTGACAATTACACTCCACTAGTGGCTTCCATCATGGAGAGCTATCAGCAGGTCTCGGAAAGGGGTGTCCTTCCTAAGGCCAGACCTCTGAAATGAAGGACTCAAAATTCAAAGAACATATCTTTGTTTTGTGATTACCACCAAGGATACGGACACAACACACAAGACTGTTATGACCTAAAAGACGCCATCGAGCACGCAATTCGGGATGGCAAGCTGAATGAATTCATCCATCAGGGAGTCGAGGAACTCCAAAAGAGAAAGATCCTCGAGACCAGAATCTCGAAACCCAAGAAACCAGAGAGACGACGACGAACCAATCATGGAGGTCACTGTCATCACCGGTACCAGTGTCGTGGAAAAATCCAAGTCAGCCCTAAAAAAGGATCTAAAGATCCTAGCGACGACTCACCGATGGTAATTTCAACCAAGCTCGGGGTAGGGTTAGTTCACAGAATCCTGATAGATATGGGAGCAGATTCAAATATCATATTCAGGAATTCTTTCGATGTTCTTGGCTTTAAGAATAACAATTTGAAAACCCATCAACCCGGAGTTATGGGTCTTGGCGACCACTTTATAAAACTAGACGAAAGCATTGACCTTCCAGTGTCAATTGGGTCGGGCAAGACCAAGAAAACCATTATGGCCGAGTTCGTCGTCTTACAAGACTCAACGACCTATAATGTTATCTTAGGTTGCAAAACCATCAACGGTTTCTCCGAGGCAGTACTCACCAAATTCCTGGTAATTAAGTTTGGAGCTGACTCAGGTGAGGTCGGAACCATCTTCGGTGACCGAAAAGCAACTAAGAAATGTTGTAACGGAAACCTTGCGCTATGGAAGCGACCCCAAGATGTTACTGAGATCTTCCTGGCTGACTTGAATGCCCGAGTCGAAGAACAACCCCAACCTAAGCCGGACGGAGACTTGGAGAAAGTCCAGATAAGAGATTCTTTAGAGTGTCATACGTTCCTAAATCAGAATCTGCCATACGAGCTTAAACAACAACATTCTCAGTTCCTAAAGGAAAATGACGATCTATTCGCCTTCACTCCATCAAATATGCCGGGAATCGACCCATCGGTAATGTCGCACTCACCAACATGTGGCTCAAAGGAAAAGGCGCATGTCCAACGAAAGGGCTCTTGAGGTAAAGAAACAAGCTAAAGCACTCTTAGAAGCAAGATTCATCAGAGAATTTCCTTACTCCACTTGGCTGGCCAACGTCGTCTTAGTTAAGAAGGCCAATGGGAAATTGAGAATGTGTGTTGACTACTACGACCTGAACAAGGCTTGCCCCAAAAACGAATTCCCCCTCCCCGCATCGACGGACTGGTAGATGCCTCATCTGGCTATCGATTCCTTTTTTCATGGATGCTTACTCCGGATACAACCAGATCCCAATGCACAAACACGATGAGGAGAAAACGGCCTTCATAACGCTAGACGGAATTTATTGGTATACGGCCATGACTTTGGGGGAACCTTTGTACCTCTACCTCTCCATTACCGACGAATCCATCACAACGGCCTTAGTAAGGGAGGATGAGTCGGGCAATCAGATGCTAGTATATTTCATAAGGAGGGTATTTGTCCTCCACGTCATTGCTAGGCGTCTGAGACAATACTTCCAGAGCCACACCATAGTCGTACGAACGGATCAAGCCATCCGTAGTATCTTACAGAAGCCAGACCTTGCAGGACGGATGCTTAATTAGGCCATTGAATTATCCCAATTTGACATTCAGTTCTAGCCTAGGACGGTCATCGAGGCTCAAGCAATGTCCGATTTCCTGGCAGAAATGGCCATGCTCGAAACCACAAAGATTGAAAATAGAAGACGGAAGCTCCATGTGGACGGATCCTCCACTCCAAACTCTGGGGGAGCAGGAGTCATCCTAGAAAGCCCGGAGGGAGTCATGATAGAGCAGTCAATACGGTACGAATTCCCAATCTCCAATAACCAGGCAGAATATGAGGCATTATTGGCCGGATTAGCCCTAGCCCAAGAAATAGGAGCAAGGAACCTTGAGATTTGTACCGATTCCCAAGTAGTAAGTTCCCAGGTAAATAGAACCTACCAACCAAAGGACTCCCTCCGCCAAAGGTACCTGGCCTAAGTAAAGAGAATGTTCGAAGCCTTCGACAAAGTAGAGATAGCCCACATTCCGAGGGAACGAAATTCTAGGGCCGACCATTTATCGAAGCTCGCCAGTATCAAGCCGGGATCGGGAAATCGATGGTTACTCCAAGGAACGATGAGAGAGCCTTCAATATCCACCTCGGAAAAAGATTGTTTCCCGGTATTGAAATTTACGACTTGGATAACTCTGATCCAAAGTTTCCTTGAAAAAGGAAATCTCCCTAGTGATCCCCATGAGGCAAAAAGAATATGAAAAGAAGCCGCCAAGTTTGTTGTAATTTCAGGGCAATTTTATAAAAGGGGCATAGACCTACCACTGTTGAAATGCCTAAACCTGACACAAGCTAACTATACTTTGAGGGAAGTCCATGAGGGTTACTGCGACCATCACATCGGAGGGAGGTCAATGGCTAGGAAACTCATCAGAGTCGGATACTACTGACTAAACATGCTGAAAGATGCTATGGAGTTCGTACCATCGTGCGAAAAATGCCAAGTCCATGCCGACTTCCACAAAGCAGCTCCCAAAAAGATGACTCCTATCTCGGGAGAACGATTATTTGACACTTGGGGAATCGACATTTTCGGCCTTTTCCCACTAGCGCTGGGTCAATTAAAGTACCTCATCGTGGCCATAGACTATTACACCAAATGGATTGAAGCATATCATCACCAAATTTGAGATACCATCGATCCTTATCACAGATAATGGAACCCAATTTGCAGATCGAAAATTTAAAGAGTTGGCCGCAGAATTCAGAATCAACCAACGTTTTTGCTCGGTTGGACATCCCCAAACAAACGGCCAAGTGGAAGCAGCAAACAAAGTGCTGGTCAAAGGGCTAAAGAAGCGGCTTGACAACATAAAAGGCCTCTGGGCAGAAGAGCTAGCCTCAGTCCTATGGTCCTACCAGACAACACCTCAATCATCCACGGGATAAACACCTTTCTGACTCACTTATGGAGTCAAGGCCATCATTCCCGTGGAAGTCGGTGAACCAAGCCCTCAGCTACTTCTCGGTTTGGGAGACCTTGTGGCAAAACAGAACTTAATAAAGGAAATCTGATCCGAAGCACACCTAGCCAAGCTAGCCCTGAAACAAAGGATGAGTGTCAGATACAATGAAAGGATGATCAAGAGGCACTTTGAAGTCGGCGACTTAGTCCTACGGCGAAACAACATCGGACCCGCAACTCCGGGAGAGGACAAGCTAAACCCTAATTGGGAGGGACCATACCGCGTGACGTCGGACTTAGGAAAAAGAGCCTACAAGTTGGAACGACTCAACAAGGATGAAATCTCGAGAAGCTGGAATGCTACCAATCTCCAACGATTCTATTCTTAGACCCCCTTTTACCTTATTAATATAAGTTCAATGTATTTCCAATTCTACGATAGTTTCAATTCCCTTTACATCCTTGTACTTTGAAATTTCATTTCAATTCAATAAGGTCGGGGTACTCTTTTTCCTATCTGAGGTATCCTACACCGGGAGGTCGGAAAGTTTTAACGAGGCCCCTAAAATTTTTCAAAATTCAATCTCCCAATTATTATTTATGGCATTATGGACCAACCTGCCACTCACGGTTTAATAAAACCAAATTTTGCTCTCTTAACTTTCCAAGCAACAAACATACTCAATTCGAAAGCAAAATCAGAAAAACCGGAACATCGGGAACTGATCACTCCCCTCCAGAGTTACTAAAAAATGACTACGGTATATATCTTAGACAAATTTATGAAAAATGGGAAACATGAATCCGCAACTCGTTTTCCAACGAAATGGCTAAAAGTTCAGCCCAAATCCAAAAACACCAAGTCTAAAAGCGATTCGATTTTTGAAGTATAAAAATGGATATTAACTTAGACAAACATAAACGGCTAAGGTACTAACAGAAACAAACATGGTTTCAAAGTTCTACAAACACTTAGCCAAAAAATCATCATTCATTAGATTGATCCCAACCCGAAAATATGGCACGACGGGATCAAGTACTAAAAGTAAAAAATCGACAGGAGATCTAACCCAGGAAAAGGCACGACAGATCCCCAAAAGTAGCCACATTGTTCAAAATATACAAAATACATTAAAATACCAATCAGTCGGAAGGGTCAATGACCTTCCCATCAACGATGTCCTTGAAGAAACCAATCTGATCAATGTTGAAATCGGGAGCAAGTATCGCAAGCTGGGATTTAAGAGCACCTCAGTCGCGGAGACGGCAGCCTTGACATCTTCGGCCAAATCCTCGCACTGCTTCTGAAGTTCCAACACAGAGACTTCAGCAAGGTCGGCTTGGACTCGTTACTCGGCAACCATCCCTCGAAATTTCTCAACCTCTGAAACCAGCTCCTCTTCACGATGCACGAGCCGTTCAATCTCATCGTCCTTTTCCTTACCAAGGGCCTCAAGTTTGGCCTCTACGGACTTGAGATCCTCCTCCGCTTTAAGCTTAGCTTGAACAGCTTCTGCCCTTTCCTCCACCACCACAGCCTTCTGCAAACTGAGCACCTTCATCTCACCGAGTAACTTATTGCTCCGACGCTCGGCTTCATCCGCCATTGTCAAGCGGGCTCTACTGACTTCATAATTGTTGCAGATCTTAACATGGCCCATTGCGCCCAGCGAACACTCTCAACAAGATCGTAGTCTCGGAGAGCCTCCAACGCCCGGGGCCCCAACAAATGAGCTTCGATAAAGCTCTTCGAATCGACTAGACTATCCTTGACAGCACGCTTTCTCGGAGAGGTCGGAGGAGGAAGAGGCTCTTCTTATAGGATAGGGGAGGAGACATCAACTAGTTGGTCTGAGGCCCTACCGACTTTACTAGAACTTCCCCCCTTGGCAACAACCCGAGTCTCGGTCGCAGGAACTATCGGCGGGGATACAACCCGACCGACAGATGAAGGACCAGTCGCAGTAGGGATAACTCGAGCCGGAGGTGGATGAAGAAGATTACGAAGGCAAGCAAGGGTAACGTCGTTGCCGCCCATCTCCACTGGAAAGGAAGCGAAAAACTCAGTTAAGACGACAATGGGCAAAAACAAATAGAGAATACAAAATATTTTAAGATTTTAAAGATTACAAATGGCTCTCCGAGCTTCCTCTGGATTGCCCAAAAGAGACTTCGAAGATAAATTATTTTTGGAAAAAAGGAAGGTAGGGATATCGGTCCTATCCTTCTGATTGGCGTTAAGCCCCTGATACGTCACCGGCGCGATATCAAAACTGACCTGATTACTCCAATAAGGGGGATACCATCCATCACCCTCCAAACTCAACTAGAAAGGACGATAAGTCTCCACTGGGAAAATCTTAAAATAGCAGCCCTTGAAGTTATGGAACGAATCTTCATATAAACTAAAAATCTTTCGATTTTTAGTCATCCGAACCGACCTATACCCCTTCTTCGTCTTGCCCGAGGTATTTGAAGAATAAATTTTAAACAAACATAAGAAAACCTCGGGCTCTTGAGGCAACTGCAAAAACTCGGGCACCAATTCAAAATAACGAACTGACGACCAATTATTGGGGTGAAGTTGTGACGGAGCCATGGAAGCCCGATTAAGGAGACGCTGTTGGAAGTCGGTGAACAGGACCCGCACCCCGTTGTCGATGAACATCACCTTGTTCACCCACAACCAATGAGGGACGATCGGGTGCTTGAGGTTTAAGAAGCAAACCCTTTCACCGCGACAAGCGGCCTCCACCCGATACCGCCGCTCCAGATCCCCCCCCACCAAACAGAATCCCGGTCTCCTTCAACTTGTCTAGATACCCTAGATCTAATATCGACGGTGCGCCCAGCACATCATTAGAGACCCATCGATAAATGGACGGCAACTCACGCGGCATTTGAACCGCCGTCGCCATCGCCCCCTGATCACCTCGATTCTCGGCCATCTTTCACCTAGTCAAAAAGGGAAAAAAGAGCACCAAAATGAGGCCGAAGACAAGTTTTGAAAGGATAAAATTCGGTGGACATAACCACCAGCTACCGCCAAGTAATGGACTCCCCAGCCCCATAAAAAAAGAAGAAGGACGACTGAGACACTAATAAGGCGAATAAACCACCTAAATTCTACCCCTAGTCAAAAATAGGAAGCAAATAAGAGAAATTGGCAAAGGAAGTTACCTGAAAGCGACAGAAATGCTCGGTGAGAAATAACAAGAATTTGAAGAAATACTCGATACAAGGATGGAAAACGAAAATGAAATGAACTTTTGAGAAAAAGTAGAAGAGGTAGAAAAAAGATAAATACCTTCACACTCCCCCTTTTATAAACATTTTTGAAAAATTATAAAAGGGTATAAAGGGGGAAACCGTCCCTCTCCTTCCCATTAACCTCTATCACGAAGGGCAAAACGGTAAATGATGTAGCATTCAAAATCCCATCATTAGCACGAATGCCAAGAATCACACATTTCTCTCTCCCACGTCCCCAAGGAAAAACTTCAGCAATCAATCACGTCAGGGACACCTCGATTTCGGAAACTCATAAATGAATTTGGCGAGAGAGCATAACAACGAAATGACTCGACCCGTAATCTTGCTGGAATGGTCAACCAAAGAATCTTCAACGATTGAAATACGGAACCTGACACAACCCCCGATCTCATACAAACTAACTCGGGGAAAAGATTAAACTCGTTAGAGCCCGGAACCTCGGCCTTCACAAGTTCGGAGAAACTGTTCCAGATATTAGGCCTGGACGGCCCAAATCTATTACTAATCTCATGAGAAATCCCCTATCAAGTATAAAGTGGCCCAAATCCCTCCCGGATCTAGAAACGACCCGCAATATTGTTTATCAAATCTACATGAGATAAGATCATATCTGAATCGGTATCGTACAGATTTATTCCCTAAATAATAGGGATCACAACTGGTATATAAATGGGAGATCAGCTCTCCCCTCAGGTATGTTTTCTAAACCTGACCCCATTAATTGCATTAGGAGAACTCTCAAATTCTTATTTGGCGGAGCTCTGCTAATGCATTCTCACATTTTTCATATAAACTTCTAGCCTTCTGTCTTGGCACATTCGGTTACGCCGGTATATCAAAACCCCTCGAAAGTACATGTTATACACATACTACAATACATAACAAAATTTACACTTAAATAAAGTTATATAAATACCAAATTTTCATATGAAGATGATTTCTAAATTTTTATTGGAGTAGTTGCTATATAGTAAAGATAAGTAATATTTACTATTGTATTATTTGTGTGTATGGAGGTTTATACCAACAAAGAAGAACAAGAGAAGGTACAATCTAGACATGGAAATCAAATCTATATTGATGGATATGATTGAGAAGAAAGAGCGTGCAATGAAAGAGGGAAAACTAGAAGGCCGTGATTTGTTAAGCCTTCTATTAGAATTTAAACATCAGAATAATTCTCTCACGAATGAGGATGTAATTGAGGAGTGCAAGTTGTTCTACTTTGCTGGCCACATCACCACATCCAACCTGCTTGCGTGGACTATGGTATGCTTATCTATGCATCCAATGTGGCAAGAAAAGGCAAGAGACGAGGTGCTACACATGTTTGGCAAAAGAACCCAACTTGATTTTGAAGACATAAATCGCCTCAAGATTGTAAGTTCTTTTCTTCTTTAATTATCAATTCAACTGTGTTATACACATAAAATAAATCTACTGACTATTATTTTCTGGGAAAAAGTATATACAAAAGTAATTGAATTTAAAAAAAAATAGTAATACAATTTTTATCAATCAAATTTAATCAAATAGATCTATTTTTTATAAAAATTCTACTTACTACTATTTTATGAAAAAATAGTATTTTGCAAAAATAATTAAATTAAAAAAGTAATTATTTTAAAATCAAGAAGTTGGGTACTTACTACTGATATATTTTTTATATTAAAAAAAATTAATTAATTTAACAAGTAAGGTTTGAACTCTAAAATTTTAGTTCATAGAAACTTTATTATATCATATTATAAAATCTTTTTATTCTTCCGAAAAACTAAAACCAATAGAATTAAACCTATAAATAGTTATTATATTTCTTTTGTTTTTGGTATGCATAGTTATTATATTTCTAACTACTCGAGAAGAACACATGAAACAACATAAAAATACGGCTAATTTAAAATGAGTGAATTTGTGAATTATTTTCAGGTGCCAATGATATTGAAGGAAGTTTTGAGACTGTATCCACCTCTAGCGGTATTGTATAGATACACTTCATGTGAAACAAAAATAGGGAGCATGACTATTCCGGAAGGTGTTGAGCTTGTTCTACAAGTGTTGCATATTCATCATAATGACAAATATTGGGACAAGGCAGACGAGTTCAATCCAGCTAGGTTTGCTGATGGGATTTCAAATGCTTCTAATGAGGGTCATGCTGCTTTCTATCCATTTGGATGGGGTCCAAGAATCTGCATTGGACAAAACTTTGCATACTTGCAAGCAAAGATGGCTCTCTCTAAGATTCTTCAGAATTTCTCGTTCCAACTCTCACCCTCTTATGCCCATGCTCCAATTAGTTGTGTTACTCTTCAGCCACAGTATGGAGCTCCCGTTATTATCAGTCGTATTTAGGAATGAAAGTTTCATTTCTTTTTAGTTGGTTGGAGGAAGAAATTATAATATGTTAAATATGTCCTTCAAAATTAAAATATATTACTAGTAGTAATCATATAATATTTTAAATACTTTTCAACATTTAATTATATAACTTATTTATATAATTTTCTCAACTCTTTATTTTCTTAATTTCTTTCTCACTTCACCTTAAACAAAGTTTTAGTGGATTTTTTCAAGGTACGTTATTCTCAATTTGACAAATTGAATATTAATCTATTGCATATATTATTTTGTGATTGATTTGTTTGTGTTAAAAATTGTTCTTGTGAAATTATTGTTAAATTAGTATTGTATTTTATGAAAAATTAACTGTCATGGATATATTTAATGTAAATAAAAAAATTTGTAGGATAGAATTAAAGCAACAAAACACTTAAAAATATTTTTAAAATTTTAAATAAATTTTAGGGACAAATAATATATTATATTTTCTTTTTCTTTTTTTAGATAAATACACAATCACAACACACACCACACTTACACACATTTTAAAGCTTTCCTTTTCCACCAAAGAGATCCGAACCCATGTGGCTTACATTAGAGGCAACCCATGGCTATTAGGACCAAGCCTCAGCCACTATTATATTTTCTTTCATTTCATGTATCGTTGTTTTATTAATGTGTTTAATAGCCCAATATACAAGCCTAAATTTTGTATAAAAAAAAATAACATAAAAATGGCCCAGTATGTTAAGTCGAAATCTTACATAAAAGAAGTTTGTAAAGTCCAAAAGAAAAAAAAAAAGGCATGTGATAAACTAAAAAAAAAATCGGCGGATAGCAACGGTTTTATCAACCGCCACATATATGTGTGTCGCAAAACGTATCATAACGGTTTTTCATATCTATTGGTATAATCACCGTGAACAGTTTTTATTTTGTGGCATTTTTGCTGTGTGATGATAAAGAATAAGACCTCCAAGTTTAGTGATGGTACTACTGAATTACACCAAGGGAACAAAAAGGTTCAAACTCCTTCGACGTGTCTTTCACCAAGCCAACTAAACATTCAATACATATAATATAACTAATTATATATAGAAATATCTATAACATGCAAATTGTGTATTATTTTGAATGAAGCAAGTTTTAATTATTGAAAATTTTCATTAAGAGGTCTAATAATTAAGTTGTGATTTATATTTTTTTATTATTTTAAAAAATATTTACTTAACTCTAAAAATTAATGTCATAATTCTTTAATTAATAAGATTTGGGTGATATGAAATATTATTTTTAATATTTAAATTTTCTTTTATTATAATTTTGTATAATTATTTACGTTTGTTTAATATATTTTAAAAAACATATTTTTATAACAAATTTTATCTTGCAAAATAGCACAACAAATTCAAAATATCTATTTTTTTATCATTTTTTACCATAAAAATTATCTTAAAAGTGTTAAAAGATATATTCCTTTAAAATAGATTTTTAAAAAATAAGTTATTATCATGTATAAATATAAAGGTAAGCTTGTTTTATTTTTTTAAAAAAAAATTCATTTCACTACAATTTAAAAAAAAAACACCACTAAGTTCCCCCAATGTTTATCGCTAAATTTCAAAACAGTTAAGAAATGTATCCATTTAGGGGCGGTTAGACACAAACCGCCGCAAAATCTAAAGCTTAGCAATACATTGTTCGAATGGCTACAAAAACTTCTACCAATTGTCGTTTAGCGACGGTTGAATAAAGGCGGTTTAAAAAAATCACCATTATCTGTCGGGAATGTTGTACTAAAGATGACTTAGACCATAATACAAAAAAAAAAAAAGACCCAGACCATATTTTATTTATTTATTTTACAAGTAACTTGGGATATTTTTTTACCCTTGATGCCAAGAATAATATAAAACCATGCATGTTCATTTTTTTTAAAAAAAAACTATGTACCTTTAAGAATAAAAGGTTAATTTGAGAAATGATTCTTGTTGTTATTTCTTTACTATTTCTACTTATTTATTACTCTTTAGAATTATGATAATCGTGCTTTGTCGTATGATCGAGGATAAATATGTTATGAACTACAAGATCTTAGGAGAACCATCCATCATCATAAAAATTAATTCATATATATAATGAGAGAACCTAAGTCTTTATAAGATTTTATTTCGAATGTTGACCTTGATGATATGAGACTCATAACAAAATGATCCAAGAACATCTCAACAAAAAGAATACTTGAGTCTCGGATGATAGTGATAGTGGTTTTATAGGAACAGTAATGCTACACATCCAAGCATTTACCCCAACCAAGTCCAACCAAGTAAAAAATAACCATCCTCACATAAAGATAGTGAAAACACGCGTTTTGCCTCCTTCTCCTTCTTCTTCTCCCAGCGCTTCCTCCTCTTCCTCCTTCTTCTTGCTGTTGTCGTCGCCGTCGTCGCAACAGCCACCATCATTGTCGTCGTCGTTGTTGCCGTTGTCATCATTGTCGTCGTCGTTGCTGTCGTCTTCTTCTTTTTCCTCTTCTTCGTTCTCTTCTTCGTCCTCTTTTTCTTCCTCCACATTCTCTTCCTCCTCCATTGTTACGTTGTTGCTGCTGTTGATGTTGTTGCTGTTGTTGTTGTTGATGAAAAATTGAATTGGATATTCTAGAAAAACAAAAATAGATTTTGAATGAAAACTGAATTCGATTTTCACGAAAATAGAAATGGATTTGCATGAAAAATAGAAACGGATTTTCATGAGAATAGAAACGGATTTGGTGATGAACCCATGCCTAGGCGTGGTCTTGTTTAGCTCCAAGGTGATGTTGGTCACGCCTAGGCGTGACTTTGGGTCACGAAAATAGAAACGGATTTTGAATGAAAATAGAAACGAATTTTCATGAAAACAGAAACAGATTTGGTGATATACTCACGCTTAGGCGTGGTCTTGTTTAGCTCCAGGGTGATGTTGGTCACGCCTGGGAGTGACTTTGGGTCACGAAAACAGAAACGGATTTTGAATGAAAATAGAAACGGATTTTGAATTAAAACATAAACGAATTTTCATATATGAAAACTGAATTGGATTTTCATGAAAACAGAAACAGATTTTGAATTAAAGTAGAAATGGATTTTGAATTGAAACAGAAACGAATTTTCATATATAAAAACTGAATTGGATTTTCAACAACACTCACATTGATCCAAAATCAATATTGATTTACGTTGATTCATATCCATTCACATTCATACAATTACAATGTCAAAACCCACAAATCAATATTTTAGTCGTCTTCTTCTTCTTCTCTTTCTCCTTCTGCTGCTGTTCCTCCTCCTCCTCCTTCTTTCTCTTCATCTTCTTGCCACTGTCATTGTCGTCGTTGTTGCCACTGTCATCATCGTCGTTGTCGTCGCCACCGTCGTTGTCGTCGCTATCCTCGTCGTCGTCGTCTTCTTCTTCTTCTTGATGTGTTGAGGAAAAGAAAAAAAAGCTGCAGTAACAAAGATTGAAAAGTAAGAAGGGACTTAGTTGGACTTGATTGCTAAAATGCTTGGTTGTGCATAATTATTGTTATAGGAATATCGGCACTTAAATGACTAAATTTTTTTAGTAGTTTAGCCTAATAAAAATAAAGTATAAGAAATTTATTGAGTATAAATAAAAGATAAAAAGAAAGAGTAAGAATAGAAAAAGAATGAGTTTTTTTTTTATGGATTGAACGACTTGTAATTTAGATATCATAACATAATATACCGAATACACACTCACTTATCTTATCTCATACCCTAAAAATTCTCTGTTGTTTCACTAATAAATTTCGAACTTAAGATGTAGCATTTTAATAAATAAATAGTTAACACTGAAATACAAGCCTCAGCCACAAAAAATAAGGTTATCAACTTATAATCTATGACAATTCCACATTGTTTGGTAATATTTTTTTTTGGCCCAAGTAGCTAAGCCTGGGTGGTGAAGAGTAAAAGGGTTAGGCACCACCAAATTTGGTGATGACGCAACCATCTAAACATAGTGGAGGATTGATGGGTGCAAATTATAGTAAACCCAGAAATAATACACCAATAGGATCATTGGAGATGCACAACCAGAGGGTACGCTGTAATTAAAGAAAAAAGCATTGCAACATGATGACAACACAAATAATAAAATAAAAATTAAACAAAACTACTTTACTTATCAAATGTCATAAATGTCCGTATCTGAAACTCATGTAATCATTCATCGAGGAGAAACATACATGGAAAAGGTTTATTCCAAGATACTAATAATTTGTAGTAGAACCACATGTCACCATCCCAATTCAAACCCAATACTCATTGGTCAATAATAAATCATCCACTGCACCCTCCAATTTGCCACCAATAATATGTCGCACAAACCCTCATCTTATATATGTTAGTTCACAACCCATCAACTTATTATTTATAATATATTGGAAATAATTATATACAGATTTATTTCATTAAGTCTCCCTCGGGAAATACTTCAAAGTCTAAATTAAGTACTGTGTATATGTCTACTCATTAGTCAATAATAAATTTTTAATTAAAATTTTTTCGTAACAAATTAGTCATTAATTTATTGAGTTTGAGATATTGTGAAAAATCAAACTAAAATAAATTTTTATGAATCAATACAGTGATGTTTTATGTATAAGGTTTTTTGTCCACTCAAATTGGACTTGATACAATAGTATATTATAAAGTCTACTATGTGAACATTATAGCTATCTTTCAATGAGTACATTTGTTTGATCTAATAAATTATTGACACGTGACATTATTGAGCATATGAGCATGTGTCTGTCATAAATTCAGAATGACCCACTTTCCACTTGTCACCTAATGATAAGCCTAACTCATGTGTCATTACTAGAAAACTAGAATGGTGTCATCATACTAGAATTTTCCACAAAATTATATCCATATAGCACAAAAGAAAATTGAACTTAACACAGAAATTAAGTAAAGCAAAACTGTTCTAAAAAGTTTTGATTTAGGAGTTAATAGTAGGAAAATATGATCAGAATATAGTGAGTTATAATAGATTAACAAGTGCAAAAATTGAAAAAAAAAGAAAAAGGAAAAAAAATGAAAGAAAAAGAAGAAGGAGGACGAGAAGGAAGATATAACGATAATGATGTCGAAGATGCCGAATGAGGACGAAAAATCTAACAGATAAAGAAGAGAAGAGAAGAACAAAAGAAGAAAGCATGTTGGAGAAAAAAAAAACTTACAATGGATTTGGATAGTAAAAAAATTTGTAGATATAATCTTAATGAAACCAATAATATTAGATACAAGATTCTCTGGCTTAAATTTTTATTAATTTTTCTCCACAAAAAAATCGACGGATAGCGACGGTTTATTAGTGATGATTGTCTCAAACCACCATTAAATAAATATTAGAAACGTTTACAAACCACCACAAAACAAACAACTACCATATTTAAGATTTTGTGGCGATTATACCAACAATTATATAAAATCGCTAAGAAAATCGTTTAACAACATCATTATAAATGGCAATTGGATAACTGCGATGGTCCAAAACTACAACAAATCGATGAAAAAATTGCCGCTATTAAGGGTGTGTTTTGTAGTGTATATAAAGGGCCCAGGTCTGTGAAGTTATATTGAATCCATAAATTGAGGTACCTGCATTATTCCATAAGAAAATAAAGAAGATGAAACAAGTTGAAGTTCATCAGAGAGCAAGGAAAAATAACAAACGCGTCAGAATTAGAAGAATCAAGATGAGAAACCACTACAACCACCAATCTCTTCTTGAACTTGTCTTCGATTGTGCCAAAGACTTAGAAAGAATCAATCATCACACAATTGAAAATAAGTCACCGCCATTATTATGACTACCCCCAAAAGAAAAAATAAAGAAAAAAAACAATAACAAAAAAAGACCGACATAATAATGAGTATAGCATCTCAGTCCACGAACAAACATTAACATTAACATAAAAAAGTTATAATAATGCTACGTGACCAATAAAAATTTTGTCGTCAGCATCAGTCAATAATTTAAATTAGATGTTCTATTTCTTTAGGTTTCGTATGTTCTGTTTCTAAAAAAAATATTTATGGAGTTATATGTATATTGAATTTTTATAAGTTCTTGATTGTGTGATATATGATGTTCTATTTTTAACATTTTAGATATTTTTCCTAATTTATTGGTTGATTTGTTGGTTAGAAAAATATTGTTTACTTAGAGTTCCAAAAAATAATGGAAAAATACAGATAATCAACATTTTTCTAACCAATATATCAATCAACAAAAATAGAACATATGTAACTATTGTTTTTAGAACGTCCACGTTAAAAGTCAGTGAAACATCTATAACTTTTTTAGAAATAGAACATCTGAAATTTAAAGAAACCTACAATAGAAAAAAAAACATTCGAAACCTAAAAAATAAAACATTTAATTTAAATTATTGACTGATTGACATTGTTGAAAAGTAATATTACAATGGATGTAGAATGCCATTTTCATTGGCGAAGCCATATTATTGGTCTCAAAGTATGAACATATATTTTTGTTGCCGCCAAAATTTCAACAGCAATATCCGCTAGCTATGGCTGCTCATCACAACCTTAGTCACAACATCAAATATTTGATTAATGCCTGCGTATCTTAACTAACCTAAACGATATCCTACAAGATCTATCTATAGGGAAAAAAAGTTTGAATTAATTTTGTTCAACAATTCAAAAGTTTAATTAATCTACTAGCTAGACAGGACACAAATCTACATATATATTATTTGAAGACTAATACTAATATCATAATATTCATTACCGCTATCACATGATGATCATTATATATATAACCAATAATGTCTATGAATTACGTCTTTTGAATTCTTTTCTTGAAATATATATATATAAAATATTGACATGCCGAAAATTATTTTTCATATGGGATTATGTATGGAGATTACCCAAGTTATGGGCATAATGAGGTGTTTTGCATGAATATGGGGGGCTTTAAATGCGTCAATGACGCAGAGAGGGTTTTTATTTTTTTTTATACGAAGAACAATGCGTCAACGACGCATTATATTATTGTTTTAAAAAAAAAAAAAGAAAATAGGTGGACGGTTCAGATGAAGCATGAGGGGCGATCTGGCGGCTGACAAGGTAAGAGAATCCGTCAATGACGGATTGAGTGGCATGGGAAATGATGGAGCAGCAGGAGATGGACGGCCCAGATGATGCTGTGGCATGATCCTGT
>JASCZI010121747.1:13888-24019 GCA_036250425.1 Stylosanthes scabra | reverse complement strand
TATATATATATATATATATATATATATATACACACACACACACACTTCTATCACTTAGCTTGCATCATTATTGCCTGCGATGTTTAATCTACACTTGTTCACTTTTTTTTCTATCATCATCATAGTTTGGTGAATTGGTGATTGGCGAGTACCTCTTGTCCTCTTTTTACTTTGTTTAGTGGTGTAAAATGCGTAGAGCAGAGTGAGATAATAGTAGTATATATACCCCATGATATAATATACAAATCAATCTAATGTATTTAAAAAAAATAGTCATCAAATTAATTATTTATATAAATTAAAATATAAAATATCTATTAAGAATACCTAAAACAATAAGGGTGGTGTCTAATATTTTTCATTTTTGTTTATTTTTTTTACATATATGATTTTTACATATAGCAATATATAATGCAGGAACCTTCTCATCACATTCAGCATTATATTCAAACCTTTCCTTAATACCCGCCCACTAACCTCCTCACTATACGTTAGAATTATTATTTCCCATTCTTTATATTATTACGTAGAAAAATCTAGATGACTAACCTAGCCAACAAATTTAGCTATCATTATTTCTTTTACGTGTGATTAGCTCCTTACTTTTTATTTGAGTTTTTTTTTATTTTAACTAAGAAAAATATAAATAATTAATATTTTTTAACCAATAAAAATAAAACATTCGTAATATTGTATATAGAACATTCACAAAACCAGTGAAACATCCATAACTTTTTTAGAAATAGAACATTTGAAACCTAAGGTAATAAACAATAGAAACAGAATATTCGAAACCTAAAGAAATATAATATCCAATTTAAGTTATTGACTGATGTTGGCTGAATTGTTATTGCTTACCTAACATTATTGTTCAACTAATTAAAAAATGCCGATTAATTTTATTGACTAAAATTAATAAAATACGTTCATCATGTGTCATTACACTAATTATATATGAGTTCACCCTATTTCGGTATTGTATATCATGTACAATAAAGATTTTATTTTTTTAACTATTTTTTTTAACCAAAAATATATTAAGGAAATGTTCGAACTCAATACCTCTATTGGGGAGGGAACACATGTGAATATGTTATTTGGGCTACACCTCATTGACTACTATTTCTCTTTTTCTACAATGTAAAAAATTAATTTTAATATATTTATAATGTAAAATTATTTATTTCACAATCTTTTAATTAAATTATATTTCAGATATTCATTCATGTAGCAAATATGGAAAAAAAGTTGTTATATTTTGATTCTTTTCTTAAACTTGAAAATATGTATTTATTTATTTAACTTCTTTTTCCCCAAATAGAGAATTGGAGATCCAATACACAATTCCATTTTCAAATAAAATGTAAAACTGTACAAGACTTGATATTAAATTATCTATTCAAATACATGATTATGTGTAATAAAACAAAGGAAAAAGCTAAATAACTAGCAATTTTTATTTAAATTATTAAGTGATTTCAGTCAGTACATACTTTAGTGGTTTCTTCTCGTAAAATTATGCTAGTTGATTAAGAAGAGACCAAAAAGAGGAAATTAGATTGGTCAAAAATGTATAAAATACTTTTATAATAGAAATTAAATTCAACAAAATAAATAAACTAACATTTATTATTTTATTATGTGACCCTTTAAGGAGTTGAAAAATATAAAATAGAAAAATGAAAGAGAAGAAATAAAACAGTTTGGGAGTGAGACATGAGTGAGTCCCTACTCCCTAGTAGGCTAGGGTGAAGTACCATGAACTATCTATCTCTGCGCCTCTGCCCACTGTTCTATCTAACCAAACCAACAAAAATCTTTTCATTCAATCGAATCTCCTCTCTCTCTCTCTCTCTCTCTCTGGGTTTTCTTTCAGTCTCCACCCAGAATATAGCAGAATCCATCAAAACCACAACATTCTTAGACGAGGTACTTGTCTATGTCTATCTCTACTTAACCAACTTCGAACATAATCACCACCTTTTTTTTCTTCTTTTCTTTTCTTTTTATTTTTTGTTTTTCATTTATCGTTTATATTCCCAAAGTTGTTCAATTTTTTAGATCTATCACCACCACCTTTTCTGCCTCATCAATTGCATACTCCTCCAAAATACTTCATTCACATACATAACAATAACATCCTCTCTCTTTTGATACCCGTTTATGTAATCTCCATTGCCCATTTTCTATCTCACTCTCATTTCATTTGGGTCTCTCCTAATTTGAGTGTGTCCTGTTCTGTTCTGTTCTGCTTTGGTAGCAGAGAGAATAATAATAATAATAAGATACGTTTTTTTTTTTCTTTCTTTGTGATCAAAGTTCTGAAAAAGTTAGAATCCGAGGCCATTTCTTTGGAGGGTAGTACTAATAATATCCGTTTTGTTTTCATTTTGGGGGGTGAGTGAGAGTGAGAATATGGCTTTTCTCTTGTTAAGGTCACTTTTCAGAATGCAATCTTATTGTTATGCTTATGCTTATTACGGTTCCCGTTTTGAAACACTCACTCTTTTCTTGTAAAAGTTGGATGATAGATAAGTAACAAGGCTTTTCCTTTCTTTTCCCTCCCCCTTTTCTGTTCTTTTTTCATTTTAATTTTTTTTATATCTCTTTTGTAATAAAATTGCTAAAAGCTTTGGTTTATTATAAAGGGAGAGAGCGTTTGGCTTTAGCATGCAACTTGGCTCCGTAAAAAGAATATTATATGAAAGAAAATAAAGAATGGAGCGTCTCTGATATAGAATAAACAAAGAGAATATTATTCAACACACAAAGATCATGCAAGATAATATGAAGAGGCAGAAGCAGAAGCAGGTGGTGGTGGTCAATGATACTGAAGAATCTAATAAGAAGAAGGAGCATCGCATTGTGGTGTGGACTCAAGAGGTTAGTTCCATTCTTATTCTCTTTCCACTATCATTGTTTATATATATACAAGTTTTTCTATTATTTGGTTATTCTTTGTTATTGTTTTCTGTTTATTTTTTTTATCTCTAATCTGTGTTGTGTGAGTTGCAGGAGGATGATATTTTGAGGGAGCAGGTTGGAATCCATGGAACTGAAAAGTATTCATCATACTCTCATTTTTTTTTTTTCATATTTGACATGGTTATGTGATGATCCTAAGGTTGTTTTTTGGATTGGAATAACTATTTGCAGTTGGGGTGTTATTGCTTCTAAATTCAAGGATAAAACTACAAGACAGTGCAGAAGGAGGTGAGGTTTGTTTTGTTTATTGAATAATAATTATTATGATCATGGCTCATTCAAGATGTTCTTATTTTGATGATTCTTGTTTTCCTCAATCTGATTCTTATTTAAACTTATAAACAAACCAGATGGTTCACATACTTGAATTCTGATTTCAAGAAAGGGGGTTGGTCACCAGAGGAAGATATGCTCTTGTGCGAGGTACTTTGCTGCATTTTCCAACTTGTCATCAGAAATTAGGAACCTCATTTTGATCACCATTACTTTGAAATTTTCAACTTTTCATCTTTTTTTCTTTGTATGCTTCTTTCTGTTTTCTCCATTGATCTGGTAAAGATATTACCAGGGGAGAGTCATTAACATTGCATCAAACTTTTTTATAGTTTACTTTACTTAAAAAGAAAATAATCTACTATTTTCTTGAAATAATTGTTTTCCAAACACCCCTCTCCAAGATCTTCTATTTGTTTTGAGTTGGTGTGATTTGCTATGATCTCTGTAGGCTCAAAAACTATTTGGTAACCGATGGACAGAAATATCGAAGGTGGTTCCAGGCAGGTAACAAGAAAATTCATTGATAGTTGCACAGAATTTACAGCAGACATGTTAGCAACAACTATTCTTAATACAATGCTTTCCTGGTTTCGTGTGCAGAACGGATAATGCTGTTAAGAACCGATTCTCCACATTGCGAAAAAAGAGAGCAAAATATGAAGCATTAGCAAAAGAGAACAACACTTCTTACACCAATTCAAATAACAAGAGGGTTATTCTACAACATGGATATGTTACAGATTCAGCATCAGAATCTAGTGTGCCTACTAAGAAGATGAGGTATGGTACAGTAAACTTTAGTATCTAAATACACAAAAAGTTTCTTCATAGAAGAGTTCTAATGTGATCATCTATTGCAATATAGGAGGTCACATATCCCAGAGGTAGCAGAAAGGATAAACTATGGAGACAGATCACATAAACAAAACGGAGTTCCAATAAGTCAGCAGCCAAGAGCGCCATTCGCCGTGTTACCGCAGAACTCGCATAATGTCAACAACTTGCCAGACCAGCATGACATCTGCAGTATGAAGTTTAATGGTTATGCTAATGTCCTCCGATATATCGATATATTCATCATCTTTTTCCTCTTGGGCTAAGATTGACTTTCGGTTTATCTTGCTGTTATAGGCCAGAACAAGTTGCAAGGGACCTTCCTCAAAAAGGATGATCCAAAGATAAATGCATTGATGCAACAAGCAGAGTTGCTAAGTTCATTAGCTCTAAAAGTTGATGCAGAGAACATGGACCAAAGTCTAGAAAATGCATGGAAGGTGAGGCTTGATAGCATAAAGATCTAATCACAATGTATTAAGCTTATTAAAGCATGGATAATGCATGGGCCCACTTTACTTTATGCCAAACCATTATTTAATTATGAGCGATACTGAGTAACCAACTTCTTTGATAATGAAAACTTTCAGATAATCATAGGTTAACTTGCTGGATTAATCAGAGTTGATCATAGGCATATAAAAAGAAACATGTGAATTGCTTATTGACTTTATTTTCCCCTCAATTATCTTCTAATTCTTATGGTAATTATGTCAGGTTCTTCAAGAGTTTCTGAAACGAACGAAAGAGTCTGATGTTCTGAGATGTAAGGTTCCGGATCTACAGCTTGTAGATCTAGGAGATTGGTTGGAGGACTTGAAGAGTAACAGTGAGGGAATTCAACCGTGTTGGAGGAAATTTAAATCCATTCAAAACACAAAATTCTATGAGGACTATAGTTTCGGATTGTATTCGAGGCAAATGGAGTTATATGAAGACTCTCCTGGCAGTTCTGAATACAGCACAGGATCAACTCTTCTGCCTCATTTGGGTGCTGACAACTCGGAACACTCGTTACATCAGGAAATTGGAACTGAACTCAAGTCAATACACATTGAAGATCAAAAGGGATGTGAGCAAGGTGTTATTTCTAATGCAACTTTGGATCAAGGTAAGATAGGAATTTTGAGTGAAAATATTTCTAGTTTAGAACTGACTAACCTCATAGCTGGTTAGGATCAATGAGTAACCACATTTCGACCTGATTTCAGTTTAAATGATTAATTTTTCAAACTGATATTTGAACTAGATTTTTTACTCCTAATAATTTCCTCAGAAATCGTTCTTAATGCCTAATGAAGAAAGAATAGCTTATTAGTTATATATATATTTTTTTCGGAAACAGATATATTCGCATTTAATAAGGATCGGATGAACAAGGATGGCATTGTTGCTGGCTCATCAATGACAGAGTTCAGTTCTCCTCTTCAAGTTACACCTATGTTCAGATCCTTGGCAGCAGGAATTCCTAGCCCTCAGTTTTCAGAAAGTGTAAGTTACCTAGGCACTTTGAGATTATTAATCACAATCCCATGGCAAGATAATGTGAGTAATAAGACACATTTTTAATGATTAATTGATTTATGAGCTGAACTTCAATAGAAAAAAATGTAGCTTACATAATTAGGCTGCTGGGCTGAGCTGCTCAAAATAATGTAAATTAAGAAAAAGGGGTATATTTGAATTTGATCATAAAATTTAGCAGCACCAGGAAAAACAAGTAACGCATTCTCTTTCAACACATACTACAAACATAATCTTCTGGCAATATTCAAGTTGAAAAATATAGTTTGGTAGCTCATCTCTTATTGCTTTAAGTTCCTGCTTAACTTCTACAGTTTGGTTATATTAGCTAAGAAAATATGTTGATATAATATTTAGCTGTTGACGAAACAAACACGTTGGTGAAGAACAAGATTATATTGTGTTCATGCTGAATACTATTGAATCAAGAAACCTCTTACCAAACAACATCATGTTATAACATGCTTTAGAGTTTAAGCTGTTAGTTAATATCCACATCTCCCTTTGTCATTTAGTATTTCTATAGAACATTAAGCAGACTATCCACCAAATACTATGAATACTGCATAAACAGAAAATTAAGAAAGTTTCTGCATTTCCTATTGCAGCCGGATTTTGTCAACTTCATTTTACTCAGAATTGTTTTCTGCTAAAAATTTATTATTATTTGGCTTAACTATATGCACTAGTACCTCAAAATATTTCACTCTCTATGCTTTGTCTGTCAAAATTTTTGATACGATTTTCGTCCTGCATTCTTAAGCGCTGCTATAATTGGTCCTCAACATTAATGCTTTAATTGTTAAGTGGTGATATGATGAACAATGACTCTCATCATTGCCACGTCACCACCTAGCAAAATCAAGCTACGTCGAGGTGAGAACTAATTGATAATCTTAAGAAATAAAGGACTAAAACCGGGCGAAGATGGATAAAATCAGGAACTAAGAACATGTTTAAGCCTTATTATTGAACTGCTAGTCTCTATGAGTTTGACACAAGTTTAAACAGTTTCTCTTCTTTGACAAACCTCATTTTCTTTTGTTGCAGGAGAGGAACTTCCTCATGAAAACTCTTGGAATGGAATCTCCATCTCTCAACACAAGCGCGAACCCCTCGCAACCACCACTCTGCAAAAGAGCCCTGCTACAAAGTCTATAATCTCATTCTCTAATCCATCTAAAACTACAAATATCTACATGTCCTTCTCTCTTCTTCACCCTTGGCAAATCTGGCTTTGCCAAAAGGAAAATTTTACAGTTTTGGTTAGCCTAAAAATTTTGAAAGGCATTTACCCTCCGTCAGTCGTCCCAGAATGTTATGGCACATTCTGAGGATCCTATATACATGTCTAACAGTATCCATGCACAAAAAAAAAGTGTGCATGGTGTGTCATTCTTTTTGGTTTGTTCTGGGTTTGTTTTTTCTCCAATCCAGCTTTTGCTCTTTGGTTTGCTTTTCTTTCTTCTTCTTTTGTACAGAGAATGCTGTGTGATTACCTAGTCGTCCGGAGTGTGTGTATACATCGGCTACTCGCCAACCCCTATTACATATAATGAACAGAGAGACATAGATAGAAGAAAAAGAAGAAAAAAAAAAGAGAGTAAAAGGATTATTAACCAGTAGGAAATTGGATTCCTATTTGTTATTTTGAGTGTGCATAGGAAATAGAATAAGATTATTCTTTTTTTCTTTATTTGGTTCTGATGTAATGAAACATAATATAGATTGGAGTGGAAATGCATTTGGTTTTGGTGTGCAAAACTAGTGTTTCTTTCTTTTCTCTCTAACTCTGATTTAGCAATTTTAACAGATTACCATACATAGATAGATCTTAAATCAAAGTGAAAGAAAAGCAAGAAGTCAAGAACTTTCTCAGCTGGAAATGAGAAAAGTGCATCTAACATGGTTTTGTAGCTGTAAATGAAATCTCAACCATGCACTCTAATTCCCTTTTTCAGAACATGAAAATAAAGTTCAGATTCATCACCAATACCAGTGTTATCCAAAATGCTCATAGCAAATTCACCAAATTTGTATAACTCATTTTATTATTGCAAAAATTCAGCTTTTATCTGCAGAATAAGCTCAATTTCCTGTATACAAGTAACAATAATAGTAATACGAAGAATGTAAAAGATATTCATATACTATGTACTTACAGTAAACAGAATATACATCAAAACCTTGTACACTATAGTTTCTGACAAGAGTGCAGACATTTTCTCTTCTCACTGTGCTGTGCAGAAGAACAATTCTG
The DNA here is from genome assembly GCA_036250425.1 of Stylosanthes scabra. NCBI lineage: Eukaryota > Viridiplantae > Streptophyta > Magnoliopsida > Fabales > Fabaceae > Stylosanthes > Stylosanthes scabra. Next base: position 16,140 of record JASCZI010121747.1, on the reverse strand, counting down.
AGAGGGAAAGTTTAGATTCTTATATAGTGTTATTAGAATGATTGATGATTAGTTTCATTGGGGTGTGGTGACTGGTGATGGTGGAAGACAGAGGACACATAATAATAACAATAATGACAGTGGCAAAGAAAAGCAACTGCTGAAAAAGGAACTAAGGAAGTGGGGGGAATTTTTACAAATTAAAACACATTGCTTTAGCCTTTACCTGTTTAACTTTCTTGTTGGAAGTTACACTTAAAAACTCACTCATTTGACTCTAAACTAACTATCACACAAAATCAGTATACGATTAAAAAAGTTTATAATTGAATTTTTATATAGATCAAAATTTGTAATTAGATTTTTAGTAGTTATTTTTTAAAAAATACACACTAATTCTAAAATATTTTTCTTTTAAAATATTTCGTAATTCTTTTTATATCAAATGCAAAAACAAATATTTAAAAGGAACAATTACAAAATGTAAAACTATAATCACCTAATTGAAAATTTGATAAAACTAAAAAGGCCAATAAGATAATCAAACCATTAAAAAATTAAGAAAATTGCTAGGCATAGTTGTAAAAGGCTCTATCACGGCTCATTCTCATAACATATGCACATAACAATTAAAAAGTATAATGCAATATAATATTTTTGTTTTGAATGAAATTAATTTAGAGAAGTAAATCCTATTTTTACCCAAATATCTAACTGTACATTATTATTTATTATACAAATAAAAACAAAAACTTTTCATACCACTGTTTAAATGATCTCATAATGTGACTGAAACTATGTAAAACTTATCCACATTAAACTCATCAACATGTTCATTACAATGCACAAGCTACTGATCTTTGGGGCAATGTATAAGAAACTAGGCCTGAAATTCTAATTTTGTACTTCTAAAAGCCTTAATGGACCTATCAAGTTACAACCAGTATTCCTACCTATAAATCTAAATCCATTTCGTTGAACCTTTGAAGCTTTAGAATCTTACTGACAACATTACATTTGAATTTGAAAATTGTTGAAGGGCTTTTAGGTGGTTTTTCTCTTCTTCTGCAATCTGTACAATTTCTGCCACTTGAGGTAGATCTGGTATGACAATCCAGAGAATACCATAAAAACACACCCCCATTGCTTTGTTGAAAGTGGATTCCCACTCAATAGTGAAGACACCACAATGCTAACGAATTTGCGTGTGGTAGTGATGGTAGTGTTAGCCAAAGAACCGAACCGGCTAATCGTCAAGAAGATGAAGTTCTGGCCTACAGCACCACAGCAGAAATAGAGAAAAATATCCCATGCTACCTCTGGATATTGTTTGCAGAACTGAACTGACTCAAATCCACTGCCATGGGGCCATCCGAACATGTAAATCATATTGTATATGGTTCCCCATAAGTTCATGCCTAACATAATACCCCAAGCACTTGTTTTTGGGTACCTGAGTAAGATAAGAAAATGTTTTAATGAGATAATATGATATAATGATCAGTGATGTATATTTGAGATTGTCTCAAGAATGAGCCATTTACAATTTGGAATTAGGCAACCACTTTAGAGATTTGAGAAGTCAACAAACAAATAGCCTTAAAAGTTAAAAAGGAGCTTAAGCAGTTAACATGTGAAATGGCAACGTTTTTCTCACTAGCAACATCAAATTGGAGATGCAAACATGATAAATCATGCTTGTGACTAAATTCATTAAGATCCACTAGTAAGACAATCTAAGGAGTAAGGACCAGCATTTCCGCTAAGTAAGATAATTAATATGACCTCAAATTCTAAGCTAATCCATTTTGGTTCCCTTCTTCATCAACCAACATTGAATTTATATGAATTTGCTATAAAGAGAGAAAAACTTCTCTTAATGTTATCTTGCTTTTAAGGATCCTGAGTTGCATTTGTAAATCCATCAAAACCAAGGTTCAGGAAACATAGCCCATATCCAAAGGGAGCATTTGGATGTGCCAGCTTGCTGATAGTCTTTGAGCTAGTGTGTAATCAGCATAACCAAACATAAGTAGCAATCAAGGAGTAAAACTGTAAAAGTATTACTAGACAAGGTGGCCAACTCTGTTTTTCTGAGAACCTAACCTTTAGAAGTGCAAAAACATTGATATCCCTCCAGCAACAAGGAATGTACACAGGTATTCTGGAAAAGTATATCTGATACCATATACTAGAGAACCCATCAGCATAACTGCAGCAAGGTAAATTAAACCAGTTGAGATATTTTAAGAGTAGTTTACATAATCTAATGA
>JASCZI010121747.1:739-13791 GCA_036250425.1 Stylosanthes scabra | reverse complement strand
CAAGCCCCCCCCCCCCCCCCCCCTCCTTCTCTCTTGAACATTTAAAAAAAGCCCTACACTAAACATATGGTAAACTATAAAAAATGAACTTATTCTAAACCTAACCTTGCAGCAAAAGGAGATATCAGTATAAGAATGAGTGCAGCCTAAGAAGAAGAACCACAAAAGTCACCAAGGCTTTAACCACACTTGTAACATTATTTTCGGGGGAAAAATAATCACTACGTTAACTTCCATTGGCTTAATAAAATTCCCTTACCACGTGTTATCCATAATAGCTAATATCCCTTAAATGGACAGGAAAAGCACAGATTGAAGCACTTCACTGCAGTACATAATTCAATCATATAATGCATGGAGTGAGAAAATAAAAATAAAATCTAACCTAATTTTACTAGGAAAGAGAAGATTTCTTGGGCATCAAGAAATGTAGAATGTACTGACCTGGAATCATCTTAGAGGACTTAGCCAACACCTACAAGTAGAAAAAACACCACCACCCCTTAAGGACACTCGCACTGTCGCACATAGATGCAGACGACCAAACAAAAGGTAACAATACAAATACTTATGAGTTTTACAAATAAATAAAATAACCGTTTGAGTTTAATCAGTATGCATAGTCATGTTTAGATTATCTTACACTAATATATCATGGTTTATTGTCACAACATCTTAACTAATTTTACACCACTCATGACATGCTGCAACTTATCATGGTATTGAAAATACATGATTAGAACTTGGAAGGTAGTGCAAGACTCTTTCCTCTAATAATGCACACCATTTAAATCTTAATTAGTTTCTAAATCTAACTCATTGTTCCAAATCAAGGATCACATTTATGTATACTGAAAAAAAAGCATTATCACATTTAACTATTTTTACCTTTCTAAGAAATGAAAAATGCAAAAGCTATCTATACTATATTAATTAGTTACATGACAATGTCATTCCCATATTGATAATGAAACGTCATTCCCTCTTAATTATACTTTTTTTTATCTTCTTCCAAAAAAATATAATTAAGAGGAAGTGATGTTATCAATTTGGGAGTGTTATTATCATTTTTTATTTCCCTATTAATTATAATTAATAAAATAAATCAATACACCATTCGAAAAGGAAGCCATAAAAGGAAAGGAAGTGTTGAAAGCAAACATGCCTGAGCAGGGTAACTAATATACTTCAATGCTTCAATTCCCATGGCAGGACCAATGGTATTGGTAATACCAGCACTCCAATAAGACCACCAAGGTGCACCGCCATTACTCCCACTTGAAAACATCTTAATCACTGTACCACACACACAACAATTACACAAAATCAAAACTCTCAAAAAATATAAAACGGAAAAAGAAAATTACCAATTCTGCAATGCTCTTGTAACATTCAGAAATTAAAATAAAACAAGAGTTGTAATGGATTTCTTGAATCTCACTTATATATGACCATATTAAACACACTACATTCTGAGCCAAGTTCAGAAACGCAAGGTGTTCGAACCTCTCGCCGTTTGGACCAAACCGCTTAGTCGACCTGAAGAACCGAATTCAAAAACAAAGACGATAAATAAATAAGCACAGTGATTAAGTAGTTGCACTTTCAAAAATGAATGAACGAATTCGCTGGTTGAAAAATTCAGAGAGATTATGAAGAAAGAGATCAAAGGAAGGACGACAGTGGTGCTTACAGGGTTTCTTGAAGAACGCCTTGGTAGATGTATGCGGACCAGATTCCGGCGACGCAGAAGGCGAGGACGAGGAGGCGTTGGAGGCCGGCGGTGTGAGCCTCCATTGAGTTGCGGTGGCGGAACCAAAACAGATCCGCCGGTTCGTTTTTTTTTTAATTTGTGAACCGAAATGGGAAGTGAGAAGAATTGAGATCGAAGTTGGAACGAAGGTACCGCGGGAAAAACGGGAGGGAAGAGAGAAAGGAGTTACGTGTTGTTTTTTGCCACGTGGCTTGTTTTTATTGGATGAAATCTGCCATCGTAGTCCTAATTGGACGCGCCAATGTGATTTGTGGGAAACTCACATCCATAGCAACATAATTTTTTTTTTTTTTGTTGTCTACATAGCAACATAATTTGATCATTTGATAGATGTATTTAAAAGAAATAGAAAATAACAGAAAAAAAAGAATTCAGTGGGACCCATACATTTGATTTTACACCTTGCTATTTATCTCTGTACAATTTCTCTATGTACGAGAGTAATCACCATGTCATTTTGCGTGGCGCTTTTCTTGGTGAACGGTGATTCAATACTACAAAAAAAATTCCACGCAGTACTTTTTAATTTCCATTTAATTATTTTGAATTTTAATTTATTAACCATGTAAATCATTATCAAATTAAATTATATCCTTTTATAATTATATGTTCAGTAAATTTGAAAAGTAACTACTATTTTTTTTTTATAATGATATATAATTATTAATTGAGTTATGCTAGTTAATCAAAGATGATGACTAGTGATTATTAAAAATTAAAAAATTAATCATTAAAAAATAAAATTAATCTTTCAAAATTAAAAATAAATCATTTAAAAAATAAAATTAATCTTTCAAAATTAAAAAATAAATTATCTAAAAACATAAAATTGATCTTCCAAAAAAAAAAAAAAATCCATAAATACTAAAATTTGATCATCAAAACAAACGCATGTATCATCTAAAATTAACATGCGCTCTTTGCCATTATGTAATGACCCTCAAGGTCCTCCATCGTCAAACTCACATTCCTCACCTGCATCTCCCTGCCCGATTTAGTGCAGCACATCACCTTCACCACACACTGTGCTCCTCCCTCCTCCAAAGCTGTGGAGTACGTCAAGTCTGGTTCGTTTGTGGTGGCGTCTCCGGCGTGTGGTGATGTCATTGGTATTAGGTCTTCTTACGTCGCTGTGTCAGTTCTTCGCACATATTAGAGGCTTCAATTCTTTGCATCTTGCAATATTTTCTGTCGGAAGAGAAACCAGAAAGCTAGAATGAAAGGTGAGTGGAGATTGAATCAGATGAGAGAATTTTTTGTGGTGGTTGGGAAGTGGATATGACCATAGGTCCATAGCATGAGGAAGTGAGGGAGTAGAGAAGAAGTTGTTGTTCAATATTGGTTAAAGATGTATTGTTAACCTATACTTACTCTCATTAATTACATAGATAGATAAAATTGTTTTATATTATAGAAAAATTTTCACATGTTACAGAGCACTTTATTGAAACTAAGATATACCAAATGTTGTGGACGTTGATATATTAGCTAAAATAATATCACAGATGTGATTGAGTCGGGTAAATGGTGGGTGAGTAGTAAATTAAGGGAGTATGGATGGGGACATGACCTGTTTTATCTTAAGGTCTCTCATAAGGCAGTAAAGTTAGTATAGACCAGAGATTTGTTTTGTTGGAGAGGCAGCTCAAGAGCCAAGTTGGGAGCTAAGCTGAGTGGATAGAATGATGGGCCGGCTTACTCGGCTCCAAAAGGCAGTGGAAATGGGCTTAAATACGTTCCTACTACTAAAACCAAAAAAATGATGGAGTGGATCGTTCTTTGTAATTAGAAATGGAGTTTTTTTCCTAACATCTAAATTAGTTATAAATTACAAAAAATTTTAAATTAGAATTATAGCAAACCCATATGGATTTGATGTCTTTGATGTCAAATAATACAAAAAATAATACATAAATAATTTACTATTTGATATCAAAATTATCTTTTATTCATCATAGAAATAAATAATTTGATTGAATTTGATTGGCAAAATAAATATCTATATATATATATATATATATAAACATAGCGTACATGTAGTTGTAATAGTGGCGTGAATTTGAATGTAGCTTTTTTTATTGTTAAACCAAGTCTATTACTTAAATTTTTTTAAGTCAAATATTCATGACATATCTAAAATAATATAACTAAATAGAAAATAAATTAGAAATACATTCGAAACTTATAATATTTTTTTTATAAATAAAACTTTTAAGATACATCCAAAATATCTTTATTATCCACAAAATAAATTATTAACACATTCATTAAAAATTAAAATTAAAAAAATAAGTGGAGCAGATACAAGTGTGACAACAATAAGTTAATCTTGATAAGTCAAAGTTTTATTTAGCAATAATACTCATCCTAATCTTAGACAACAGCTTGCCGAAACTATGAACATAAATCATATTGTAGTCAGAATAAATATCTTGCTATACCTTTGTATTGTTTCATTTATGCATGGAATGCAATTATGTTCTCTGATTTGCATACTTATGATCCCGTAAACCAATCCAATTTATATATAATGGGCGGAGAATATTTCGAAGCAATGAAGAGTGTATATAATGTTAAGGCAGATATCAAGAAATATTATTGATAAGGTCCAACAAAAAGGAACCCATCTCTAAGCATTAACAACTCAGCCCACATTTTATGACTGACCCCAAATAACTAACCAATTTAGCACATGCTGAACGGGAAAGGATAAAATTTTGTAACAAACTTTATTTTAATTAAATTGAATATATAATTTAACAAAAAAAATGAATGTATAATAAACAACAGGATCAGGTCAATCCTAGATAAACCATAAGGCCTTAACTCCCATAAATATAGGGATTTAATTCCCTCACTCCAACAACTCTCAGAAGCAAATACAACTCACATAAGGGTCTATAAATATATGATTCTAGTCTCAAGTCAAGTTATGTTTTTCTCTTCCTCTTAAACTTAGCTATCACTGAAACACATTATTGACTTGAGCGTCGAAGTGGCTTTGCAGGTCCACCTCCCGCTGTTTCAAGCTTTGGCCGCCGGAATCCGTCCTCTTCGAAGTCCAGCCAAGCACTTGAGTAGGAGGACGAGCTCTTTACCTACGACTAGACAAGAACATTGGCGCCCACCGTGAGGCCGAGTCTTAACGATTTTTCCCACTTTTCTCTTTGTTTCCATTTTTGCGTCGACCGACAACAGCCACCCTCCGCCGAAGAACTTTTCGCTTTAGTCACCACTCTCCAAACTAAAATCCAGCAAATACGCGACAGCCAAAATGGCAACGGAGGAGCTCACGAAAATGGTAACGGAAGCCGTGGTGGTGGAGATGACGACGATGACATCCCAAATTCTGATGAGATTCCAAATTTGACGATGACACTAGCAGTTAAGACAGTGATCAGGGGCGGATTTAGGGGGTGGCCAGCAGTGGCCCTGGCCCTGGCCCTGGCCCTGGCCCACTAGAAAATTTGAAATCTTTTATATATTACAAAAGATGTGCAAATGATATTCAAAGTAAATAAATATCATAATGTTTGATAGCTTTTCATTGTTATGTGAGAAGCTGTGGGTTCGAATCTTCGTGCCCCTCATTCTTACTATTTTTTATATTTTCTTTAAACACTTACATATGTAAGTAATATATTATATATTAAAAATAATTTTATATTTTACATTTTCTTTAAACATTTACATATATGTTATATATTATAAAAAAAATCATTCTTTATAATAATTTCTAATTGGATATTATTTTTTACATTTCCTTTAAACACTTAAATATGTTATATATTATATATTAAAAACGAAAAAGATATTAAAAATAATTTATTCTTATTATTTTTTACGTTTCCTTTAAACACTTATCTATGTTTAGGGTTTAGGGTTTAGGGAAAATTGGGTGCGCTTTGGGGACCGAAATACCTCATTCTTCCATGCTCAAACCATTATGCGGTGGAAAATTAATAGGATTCATGGACTCTTCCTCCGGGATGGTTCTTGGTCTGTAGATCCCAATGTTTTGCAGGCGGAAACCTTAGGGTTTTACAAAGACCTCTTTTGTAAAACGGAACAAATAGATGTTAACTGTTTGGGATCTTTCCCAATTCTTACTCTCAGTCCTGAGGCTTGCCAGAATCTTACTAAACCTGTCACCATGTCAGAAGTCAAGTTTGCTGTGGATGGCATGAGTCCTTTGAAGGCTCCCGGACCGGATGGTTTTCAAGCATTCTTCTTTAAAGAGTACTGGGATGTTATTGGCTCGGATGTTTGGAAAGTTGTAATGGACGTCTTTGGAGGATCCCCCATGAATGCGGCCAGTCTAGAAACTTTAATCGTACTCATTCCGAAGAATGAAAACCCTACTACCTTGAAAGATTTCAGGCCGATTAGCTTGTGCAATGTTATTTACAAGATTGTCACTAAAGTCCTTGTCAACCGGCTTCGCCCTTACCTTGATGACATTGTTAGCCCTAATCAGGGAGGCTTTATTCCTGGTCGTGGCTTCGCGGACAACATTCTTGTAGCAAAGGAGGTTCTTCACTTCCTGAAGAAAACAAAGTCTCGGAAAGGTACTATTGCTTACAAGATTGATCTGGAAAAAGCATATGACAGAGTAGATTGGAAGTTTTTAGAACATGCTTTGTCTTCTTATGGCTTTCCTTTAGCAACTCGAAAGTTGATTATGGGGTGTGTTAAAGCAACTTCTTTATCCATTCTTTGGAACGGGAGCAGGTTGGAGGGCTTTCAACCATGTCGTGGACTCAGACAAGGTGATCCCATGTCTCCATATCTATTCGTCCTTTGCATGAAAATTCTCGCTTGTTTCATTGCTAATCAGGTTGAAGTGGGTAATTGGGACCCCATTGCTGTTTCTAGAGGTGGACCTCGCATATTTCATTTGATGTTTGCTGATGATCTTCTTCTATTTGGAAAAGCGAGGAAAAAACAGGTTCGCAACATTATGAACTCTCTGAATTTATTCTGTAAAGCATCTGCTATGAAGGTCAACCTTGAAAAGTCCAAGGCCGTTTGTTCAAAGAACGTTTCTTCCACCAGGCGTGAACTTCTTAGGGGTATTTCTAATATTAGATTTGCTAATGACCTTGGTAAGTATCTTGGTGTCAATCTAAACCATGCGAGGTCATCCAGAGTTGTTTTTATGGAAGCAGTAGATAAAATTAGAAAGCGATTGGCGGGTTGGAAAGGAAGACTTCTTAATAAAGCTGGCAGACTGTGTTTAATAAAATCGGTAGCTTCTTCCCTCCCCATTCATCAAATGCAGACTTGCCTTTTCCCTAATTCCACTTGTTCAAAAATTGATTCGAACTTGCGTCATTTCTTATGGAAAGGCAATTTTGAAGGTCGTTACCTCAGCTTGGTCAGCTGGGAGAAGGTTGTTGCTCCAAAGAGACTTGGAGGATTGGGGATTCGTGATTCTTGGTGCATGAATACGGCTCTTCTTGGAAAACTGGTTTGGCAGCTTTGGCATAATCCAGATAAACTATGGGTCCGGATAATGCTTGCTAAATATGTCCATGGGAATTCTGATCTTGATCTTTCTTGCAATGCTGCTGCCTCTCCAATTCGGAAATGCATTATCACAGCTTTAAAGAGACTGAAAGATGGTTTCGTTTGCTGTACAGGGCCTTTATCGCAGTCACTTTGGTACCATAAGTGGAAACCAAATGGATGTCTTGCTCAGGATGTTCCTTTTGTTCATGTGTCTGATAGTAATTTGACCCTAAATGATGTTTGGTTTGATGGACAATGGAATCTAGATCTTCTATATTCATGGCTGTCCCCTGACCTGAAAATTGAAATTCAGCAGTATAACCCTTTTCTCCAGATTGGCAGCGAGCCGGGTTGGTGGTGGGGTTACTCTTCCTCCAATATTTACTCAGTTCGAGATGGGTATGAATGGCTTCGCGTAAGGAAATTTAGTTGGACATCTCTAGAGCCTTGGGTATGGATCTGGCGTATTCAAGTTCCTGAGAAGATTAAATTTCTCATATGGCAGATTATTCATAACGGCATTCCAACTAGTTGCTTCCGATTTAGGAGAGGGATGACTGATTCTGATCTTTGTCCTCGATGTGGATTGGAGCTTGGAACTCTAGATCATTGTTTCCGATTTTGCCCTAAGGTAAAAATCGTTTGGGGTTCCCTCGGCTTTGGGTTATCTGATGCTGAGTCTCAGCTTGCTCTTCCATGCTGGCTTCGAATAAATATTTCAAGAAATGCCATCCCTTTTGCTACCGCTCTCTGGTGGATTTGGAGAGACCGAAATAATGATTTGTTTGATAGCAGTAAGCAATGGTCCAAGGATAAGATCATCCACCTTATTAGGCACTGTTCTGCAGACTTTGTGCGTTTTGGCTCGGGTCTTATGGCTTTAAATCAGCAACATAACTTGAACTCTTGGTCTCCCCCACCTTTGAATACGATTAAAGTTAATTGTGACGGTAGCCTTTATGTGCACGATTGCAAGGCAGGTTTTGGGTGTGTTATCCGGGATAGCAATGGAATTTGGCTTAGAGGTTACTCTGCTTCCCTTATAGAAGAGTCTATTCTTAGATGTGAATTATTTGCAATATGGCGAGGATTGGTGCTAGCTTAGGAAAATGGCTATAGGCAGGTTATTTGTGAAACAGATAGCTTGGAGGCATTCTTGATTACACAGAGCAGTAACATGGTCATGAATCAAGATACAACAGATCTTCAAGCGAAGATTATTGACATCTTACATTGGGATTGGATTGCTCGAATTCAGCTCATTCAAAGGGAAGCAAATTCGGTGGCAGACAGCATGGCGAAAGAAGCTGCGTTGTTGCAACATGATTACGTAGAGTGGCTTGTTCCTCAACCATCTCTTGTTTCTCTAATTAGGATGGACAATCCTGTTCTTCCTTAGGCTTTGTTTCATGGGATATCAGACACCAAAAAAAAAAAAAAAACACTTATCTATGTTATAAAAGAAAAACGACATTATTTCCTCTACAATATTTGATTATATAACAAAATTAATTTCAGTTATACAAATTTAATTTTCGGCCCCCCTTCGCAAGCTTTCTGGATCTACCCCTGGCAGTGACAATGACGATTGCAACAATACACCACAAACCGTGAGAACAGAAACTCATGTCTCCGACACCATTTCTGGCCACCCTGATATACCCGCCGACGACTGCAATCCCTTTTCTGATGAGATCATGGCCTACCGAATGCCATCAAATTTCACTCTACCAACCACTTTGAAAGCTATGATGAGATCGGAGACCCAAAAGTTCACGTTAAAAAATTCCGGAGCATGATGCTCCTGAATGGTGCTTCTGACCCTGTCCTCTATTGTGTTTTCCCAAGTTTTTTTATATGGTGCTGCTTTACTTTGGTTTTCCTCTTTGTCTGCTGGTTCTGTATCCTCTTCTGCTCAACTCTCAAGACTATTCATTAAAAACTTTGCAGCTTCTGCCATCTATACTCATGATTTCGACTACTTAAGCACTATCAAACAAGGACAACACGAAACCCTTCGTGACTACATCACCTGATTCACAAAGGTGGCCATGAAAATCCCAAACCTCAGCGCCGACGTCCACCTCCATGCTATAAAGAGTCGACTTTGGCCAGGAAAATTCCAAGAAACTATAGCCGTCAACAAGCCAAAGACCTTGGCTGAACTTAGAGAAAAGGCACAGTGACTGATGGAGATAGAAGAGCTCCGCCAAGCAAGGAACTCGAAAAGCCCAACAACAACAAAAATGATAACATGTAAAACATGCAACACTCAAATGGCAACAACCGAGATTCCAACCAACTCCTAGGTTTGAAGAGTACACACAATTCAACACCAAGAAAGAGGACATCATCAAAGAAATCCTACGCTCCAAACTAATCAAACCACCCAAGAACGCTGAAAACTACAAAGACCAAAAGAACTCGGACAGATCAAAATACTGCAATTTTCATCAAAAGCATGGTCAAAACACTGAAGACTGTGTCATAGCCAATGACTTGTTAGAACACCTAGCTCCACAAGGACATCTCGACAAGTACATTGATGGCCACATTTTCAAAACCAATAAAGGCAGCCCATCTAACATAGATAAAGCCAAAAAGGAAATAAGGGCAACCCCTCGTGGTGAAATTACATTTCACGTGCTTTTGCAGGAGAAGGTTCTACGAACTCAGCCCGAAAGAGATCTTATTGAGCCATGCTCAGCATGGAAGGAGCCGAGTTCCGACCACCAACTCAACACAAAGAGATCCCCCAAATCACTTTTGAGTAATCCGACCTCAAATCTGCCACCATGAACCTCGACGACCCGGTACTCATTTCCTTGCAGGTTGGCGACCCTTTGGTCAGAAAACTACTGCTCGATCCAGGGAGCAGCGCAAATGTTCTCTTTTATTCAACTTTCTAGAAAATGAAGCTGAGTGAGAAATCCCTCAAACCCTCCAGCGGCGAACTCGTTGGCTTCTCTGGAGAACGAGTACCCATACTCGGCTATGTGTGGTTACAAACCACACTCGGTGACTTTCCTGACTCTAAAACTTTAGATATTAAATACTTAGTAGTTGATTCTTTTAGTCCTTATAACATGATACTTTGCAGACCCTCTTTAAATGCTTTCCATCCTATTGTCTCCACTCTTCACCTTTGTGTTAAGTTTTGCACGCAGGATGGAACAATTGCTACAGTCTATGCCGACCATAAAGAGGCATGACGATGTTACAATGCCAGTTTAAACCTGCCAAGAGTGGAACCCAAAGAACATCAAGTCACTTCCGTCTACAATGCTAAATGCTTACCCCCCTTGGCCAAGCTCAATCCAAGGACCAACACTGATGATAGACCTACACCAACCTAGAAGTTGGAGAAGGTACCCCTGACTTCAGACCAAGAAAAGTTCACGTTCATTAGAACAACTTTGCATACCAAAGACAAAGCCGACCTCATGCAAAATTGCTACAAAACAATATCGACCTCTTCGCATGGAGCCCGGCTGAGATGCCTGGCATTGATTTCGAGGTAATATGTCACAGACTAGCCATCATCCCAGCAGTCCGACCTATTGCCCAAACGAAGAGACACCTTGGACATGAAAAGCAAAGAGTCTCACAAGAAGAAACAGAAAAACTACTTCGAGCAAGCTTCATCAAAGAAGTCAGATTCAATACTTGGTTATCAAATGTGGTCACGGTAAAGAAACACAATGGTAAGTGGAGGATGTACGTCAACTTCATCGATTTGAACAGAGCTTTCCCAAAAGATGCATATCCTCTCTCTTGCATAGATAAGTTAGTAGATAACACTTCTGGCTTCAATACACTTTCTTTTATGGATGCTTGCTCTGGTTATAACCAAATCATGATGCGCCCTTCTGACCAAAATAAGACTGCTTTTATTACTAACAATGTGAACTTTTGTTATAAGGTGATGCCTTTCGGACTTAAAAATACAGGTACAACCTATCAACAGCTAATGGACAAAGTCTTTGCCCAACAAATCGGCCGAAACATAAAAGTATATGTGGTTGACATGGTAGAAAAACACCACACGTCCAAGCTCATAAGGAATACCTCGAATAAATCTTTAATAAATTAAGAAAATACAATATGAATCTCATTCCGGAAAAATGTGCATTCGAAGTTCAAGGAGGAAAATTCCTCGGTTTCATCTTAACAAGCCGAGAAATTGAAGCCAACCCTGAGAAGTGCCAATCAGTCATTGACATGAGGAGTCCTTAGAATATCAGAGAAGTACAACAACTCACAGGCAGAATAGCCGCACTCTCTAGATTCTTTCCTCGGGTTGCTCACCGCTCTTATCATTTCTTTCGAGCTCTTCGGAAAGAGACCACCTTCAATTGGACCGACACTGTGAAACTGAAGTCCAAGAGTTCAAGAAGATACTTTCTTCCCCACCAATTCTCCATAAGCTAGAACTCGATATACCTTTGTTTCTATATTTATCCGTTACAAAGTATGCCATTTGTTCAGTCCTTGTCTCAGAAACAAGAAAGGAGCAGCAGCCCATATACTTTGTAAGCAAACTCTTACAAGGAGTCGAGCTCCGCGGTATCCAACAATGGATAAGCTGGCACTAGCACTTATAGTCACTACAAGACGTCTACGGCATTATTTTCGAAGCTACACCATCATAGTCTATACAGACCAACCACTTAGACAAGTACTGACGAAACCAGACTTAGCTGGCAGATTAATCAAATGGTCAATCGAGCTTTCTGAGTTCCATGTCCAGTACCAAGCAAGGAACTCAATCAAATCCCAAGCATTAGCAAACTTCGTTGCTGAGCTCTCCAACCCTGGCAACACCACATCTGAGCTCTCATGGACTCTCCATGTTGATGGAGCCTCAAACCCCCAAGGTTCGGGGGCAGGTATAATTCTCAATGACAGTAATTTGAATGCCTTTGAACAATCTCTTAAATTTTCTTTTTCTGCAAGCAATAACCAAGCCAAATATGAGGCACTCATAGCAGGGCTCAAATTTGCAATAGACTTATTAATTAAGAATATAATAGTTCACTGCCTCTTAGTAGTCCAACAAGTAAATGGAGTTTTCCAAACTGAGGATGTGTTGTTGGAAAAGTACTTACAAATAATTCAAAAGCTTATCTCAAAATTCGAACAGTTTGAACTATAACATATCCCTAGAGAAGAAAACTCTTGAGTTGATATCTTATCAAAATTAACAACTACTAAGAACAATTATAATGTTCCGAGCTAATCACAACTTACACTAGAGCACCCTAGTCTAGAACTAATCTTTGTTTTGAGCATTGAGAAACAAGATGCAAATTGGAGAAAGAATTACATCAAATACTGTTAGCCATGTAGCACGGATACTCAAGAGGGGGTGAATTGAGTATCTCAACAACAATGAATAATTTTGGCGGAAACGTAAATATCTAAGAATAATGAACAATACAAGTGCTTGTACTAGTATTTTTCCAAGGGACTAAGTCAATTCCTAGCCACTTATAAGGAGCTTGTAGTTTCCAAGAACACTTGATATAGATTTAAAAGACTTGAAATTAAATAACTCAAGTATTTTTGCTTAGTATTTTTCCGAGGACTTAAGCCACTTCTTAAGTACTTATAGGGAGCTTTTACTTAGCAAAGATGCTTGTGAAAATAAATAACGGAATTGTAAAAGATAAGGGATAGAGATTGATACACAAGATTTATAGTGGTTCGGTGCAACTCTTGCCTACGTCCACTCTTTCTCAATCGCAATTGAGAAGTTCCACTAAAG
>JASCZI010121746.1:4947-22344 GCA_036250425.1 Stylosanthes scabra | reverse complement strand
ACTAGAGCAACACCCCTATACCAGCTATGTTAGGGGAAAGACTATTGACTTCTCTCCGGAAAACATCAGGAAAGTCATGAGGTTCAAGGAAGAAACACGTGGAGCTTAGTTCAACTATCATCAGAGGCAGCCCACTGAAGAAGAACTCGACTTAATTTTAAGGGAACTCTGTGAAGATGGTGCAACATGGAAAATGGGAAAAGGAAAGGATCCCAAACCAATTCAGCTGAGGAGACTAGAGTTGACCAATTTGGCAAGAGGTTGGCAAGAGTTCGTGATTCACAACCTTCTTCCAACGAGCAGCAAATCTGAGATAACAGTTGCAAGGGCAATCCTCATTCATTCAATCATAAGAGGAGATGAAATCAGAGCTGAGGAAATCATAGCTGACCAAATCATCCTCATTACACAAGGACTGGGTGGAAAAGGGAAAATTGCCTTCCCAAGCACTATTTACAAATTGTGCAAGGCTGCCAAAGTTAAAATGAATAGAGCATATGGAGGATATGAGCAGATTGATCAAGGAAGGCTCATCACTAATGAAGTAATGGAGACAATAAGGATCCCCCAAATCGCATTAGGACGACATGTTGAGCAAGGCAATGAAGATGAGCCAATGCCTCAGTTTGTCCCCCCACGATAGACCCCCAAATTTGGATCTTAACATTGTTTCAGAGTTAGTGACCAATTGAGGGACATGCACCTATGCCAACAACTTCATCGGAATTGGATCAGCCACATCAAGTTTCCCTCCCCGGAATTCAGCCAGTTGCAGAACAAGATGATAAACTCAATCAAACTGAAACAAGGCGCCAATGAAAGCTGAGGATTCTGTTTTCAATTCTATATTAATGGCTTTTAGTTGTTAGGACATCACCATTAAATAGCTGAGGATTATGTTGCCAATTCTTTATTATTTTAAAATAATCACAACCATACATACATGCATTGTTCCTAATCAAATTCTATTATTAAAGCTATCCCTTTGATAAAGATAATCAAACCCTAATTATCAACCAAAAATGCACAAGTAGCAGAAACTTAAACAAATTTATTAGCAGAGCAGCAACCACAACAACAAAGGCCGCGAAATTACCCATAGTAGCAACCTGCGACACCCGTAGCGTGAGCTTGCGATAACAGCAGCAACATCAACACTCACAGCAATGGCGTCTAAAATAGAACAAAACAGAAGCAAGGTATAATACAACAATTGGAGGGGAAAATGGCGAGAACAATGAACAAGAAAAGGCAGGAAAAATAGGGCTGAGCAAAACCTGGGAAGAATGGCAGAAGCAAAACAGGAAAGTGGAGGCGGCGACGGAGTAACGGCAACGACGGGACCGTTTCCCCCTTTCCTCCTTCCTCCCTTCGTAGCTCTCTCTCTGTCTCTCTGTTTTCTCTCTTTTCCCATTCTTACCATTTCTGTCTCCCACCGGCGTTGTTTCCCTCTTCCCCTCTTCTTCTTTCTTTTCTTCTTCTTTTCTCTTCTCCCTCTACCTTTCTTTCTTTCTTCCTTCTTTCTGTGCGAGTGAAGTGAGCTGTGTGTGTCGCCACTGTGCCGTGTGTGTTTTTGGTTAAGTTGGGAATTAGGGTTAGAGATAAAATAAAAGGGATGAAGATAGTATACATAATAATTTGGGAAAATGTAAGAGGAAGGTAGTAATTCTTTTTGTCCTATAAGATAGTTTTTTTTTTTTTTTGTCTCTATAAGATAGTAATTTAAAACTAAACATATTACAATAAAATTATTTTAGGAACACAAAATTTATATTTGTCAAATTTGCAATTTAAGTTCAAATAATACTTTAATTTAGACAAAAAAAAAATAATACTTTAATTTACAAATTAAAAATATAATTAATTTCCGCTTTTAGTTCATCAAATCAAATTCAATATCTTGATTATTCAAATCAAATAATCAACTCTTCTTTATTACTCAATTATTAAACTTTTAAATTTTAAATAAGGAAGATACGCAATTATTACCAAAAATTATATAAAAGTCTTAATTATTAACTCAAACTCAAATTATAATAAAATGTGATTTAATTATTTTTATCAGAAAATAATTTTCAGCAAATAAAACTTTAAACAAATAAAATAAACCTTAAATAGATTATTATTTAATTTTAAAAAATTTGAGGAGTTACATATTTGAGAAATTAATTTTGAATCAAAATTTTAAATTTGATTCTTTAAAAGATTAGATATATTCATTTAGTAAAAGATTAAGAATTAATTTCTAAATTTATTCAAAGTTGATAACATCATCTTTAACTTTTAATCTTTGTTTAATTAAAACAAACAATATTTTAGAAAATTGAAGTTTTGGAACAAAATACAATTATATATCATAAAAAAAGGTTTATAATTTTTTTTTTGTTTTTCCAACACAATAGGTTTTATCATTTTGAAACACAATTTTGTTTAGTTACAAAAAAACTTTAATTTTGTGACAAAACAAATACCTTGTTACAAAAATTATTATATTTTATTTTATTGTTACAAAACAATCGGAGCTTTTGAAATAAGAAAATTTCTTGTTACAAAACATATTGAAATTTTGCAACAAAACACTTTTTTGTTGCAAAACAATTTGAACTTTTGTATCAAAGTGTATCTTCGATACAAAAACTAACATAATTTGTAACAAAACAAAACTTTTTGTTGCAAAAAGTATAAATTATTTGTAACAAATTGTCTTCTTGTTACGAGACATTATTATTTTGTAACAATAATTTATTTTTGTTATAAAATGCTATAATTTGTAACAATTTTAAAATTTAATACAAAAATTTTGTTACAAGTATTCCTTTTTCTTGTAGTGTATACAGTGACACAAGTCTGATAGGACCGATACTTGGTCGGTTGCCATACCAATCCTCCTTAAGGGATTAAACCGGTCCAGAGCCATGTACCATTTCCAAAAAAAAAACCTGATTCGATCGTCGTGTCCCATACCATCGCCAACCAAACCGAATCGGTATCAACCGTCACATCTAAGGTTATATGACCACACCTTGGGACTTAATTATTATATTGGTTTATGTATTATAGCATTCTCTCAAACTTAATATTCGGAGCTTATATCATCACGATAATCTTAGCCTCCGGTTTTAGCTTCTTTCCACTCATATAACTCATCGGTTCAACCGATTTACTATCCATATTCTTAGATATCATTCTCTTGGTGTCTTTTAATATTTTATATTGTTTTAGCACTTATCTTATATTATTATTTTCTATCTTTTCACTTTTTAAG
This sequence comes from Stylosanthes scabra, assembly GCA_036250425.1. NCBI lineage: Eukaryota > Viridiplantae > Streptophyta > Magnoliopsida > Fabales > Fabaceae > Stylosanthes > Stylosanthes scabra. Next base: position 19,079 of record JASCZI010121746.1, on the reverse strand, counting down.
GATTATTTATGAGAATTTCATTATCTTCTAATTTAAGAGTTTTCTAGCTTTTCGGTTTTAAATTAACTTAGTATAAATTAATTATCTTTTTCACCTTTTACTCTTTTTAACTCAAACCAGCCCCATTACTCTTTTAAAAAGCATCTCCATTTACCATTAAAACAGTTTAAATTATAACTTAGCTTTAGAGACTGTTTTACCCTCACCATAATTCCTTAATTACCGAATTAACCTATTTTACTAATAAGTTTATTACTTTGTCATTTTAAATCCTTTTGAACCCAAAACAGTTGGATTTTTCTCCTAACATCCTAATTTATACGTGGTAAAAACAGTTTTAAGAAAAGACACTTTTAAAAAGACGAAACTGCCCTTCTAAACCCATAACCGGTTCGGTTTTAACTAGTTTTAGTAAATAATTTATTTACCTAAGGTAACTTTATTATTCTAAGGTGAAATTTCATATTTAGACTCATTAGACACTCATGAGACCCCATTTAAAACAGTTTTGAAAACAAATTTCTTTAAAGACAATTTTACCCCTTTTTACCTAGTATTTACTTACTAGTTTTACTAATTTACCACCTAGTCTTAAACTTTTAAGTTTTATATCAAAAACACTTATTCTTCACATTATTATTTAAGCTTCATTTCTAGAAAACATATTAAGATACTTATATTACCATATAGCCCTTAACTTCATAAAAACATCATTTTTATGATTTTTACTTCTCTTAATCGATTTAATAGTTTATGTTTTATGAAATCTTTTTTCCCAAGGGTGATAACCTCTCGGCCATTAAGCACACAGCGTCTCATATCATTTTGATCATCAAAAAGCTCACTCTTTGAACATCATCAATTCGGCCAAAGGCCACTTTTTGTAGTAAGGCTTTTCAAACAATATTCAAGCAAGCAATAGGCAATATCATGACAATAGCATTCAAGCAAGCAAACAAGCACATCACATAGCACAAGTAGCACATATATCTAATCTAAGCCTAACCCCTTACCTTAGGGTGAAGCTTGCCTTTCAAATCTCCAAGATCACTTATCAAAACGTCAACTTTCACCAACTTTCTTAGCCTTTACTCGAGCTTGCATTCAACCCTACACTTGGACGTCCAAAGCTACCATTTTTATTTTTGAAAACAAGAAAACATGAGCCATGGAACCCTACTATAGCCTCGGTTAAGAAGGGATGAAGGTGAGCTTCATTACCTTTGATAAAAATAAGAGATCTTGAGGAATACAAGGGTAGTGATTCGGCCAACAAGAAGAAGAGATGCCCTAGTTTCATAAGAAAAAGTTTGAGAGCTTTAGTCCATCATCTTAGTTGTATGAATGAACTAGGGTTTGTGCTTACCTTTGAAGATGAAGAAGAAGATGAAGTAGAAGATGAGAAGATGTTGATAAGAGGCTTGAGATGAGAAGAATGGTGATGGAGATGATGTTGGTTCGGTGATGGAGTGATGATGCTCTTCAATGTTCTTGATGAATGTTCATCAAGTTCATGTTGTGTTCTTGAAGGCTATTAGTGTTTGATCTTTAAAGTGATGAGAGAGAGTGTTAGAATGGTGTTTATAAGGGTTGAATTTCTGAAAAATCTTTGAAGAAAGGGAGAGAGTGTTCGGACCAAGCAAGAGAGATTGAGAGCAAATGTGAGTTGTTTGGAGTAGTGGTTTGTTTGTATGAAGTAAAATGGATTAGTAACTAGGTTAAATATTTAATGAAAAGTGAATTAGGGCTAGGGGGAGGGAGTAGCTACGGTTAGCAAGGAAAATGAGTGTAAGAAAAAGTATTATTATTTTATTCATGGTGACTTTTATGAGTAATTAGCAAGTAAACCTAATTACCATGGGTAATTATTTTTATTTTTGGGAATTTTTGGGCTGAAGGTACACGGCTAGGGTTTCCATGCTCATATACGAATTTCGGAAAATTTTCGTTTCCGAAATTGCGCACGTTTTAGCAAAACCGTTTAAAAGTGTGCCGTAAGGCAAAAGCGTAGCGCTAGCTTAGCGTCATCGTTTTAGAATCATCATCATCATCGTATAAGTCACTATTCTAACATCACACAATATTATTTCAAGCAAGCGAAGTCAAATACGTTCGTTTTAGACGTTCCGGCCAAAACCGTGGCTTAAGAAAAAGCGTAGCGAAAAAGAGGGTTCTTACAAGCACCATTTCTCAATCTCTCCCCCTTTTACCGCGGGCCTCTCTTCCCTCTCTTACTCATTCATTTCATAATCTTCTTCACCAAAATACACACATATTCTAAGTCTTGAATCTAAGGCTCAAAGAGGCTCAAGGTAAGTAAAAGAGAAGGCTCTTCTCTACTTCAAAACACCACCATCACCACAGTTCCATCACCACCGAAGACACCATGACCAAGCCATCATCATCAAGCTATCATCTCCATCATTTTCTCATCATAACTAAGTTCATCATCCTCTTCTTATTCTCTTTATCATCTCCTTGTTATTTCAAGGATTGTGCAAGAACAAAGCTTGTTCTTAGGCAAACCTCTCTAAGATTCAAGAATCTAATCTTAGTTTCTTTTATGTAATAGTTAATCCTTTCTTAAAGATCTCAAGATTATTTCATCCATAGGCATTTCAAGATCAAGTTCAAGAGGTAAAACCTTTATCTCTCTCCTTCTAAGCTACGGCCGAAAACACATGCCCATGCATGTTGTTGATCTTATATATCAATATATGTTGCCACCTTCATTGTGACCATGCATTTACATCTTCTTTCCCAAATCAGATAATATTTTAGACTAGAAAATAAAGATCCAAATACATGTTTGATGGGATAAACCTCATTTTGGTTCATGAGATTGTAGGTTGCACTGAACTAGTCCTTGACTTTTTAATTGCACTAATATAGTCTCTGACATTGTATAAATTGCATTACATTAGTCCCGACTTCATTTCCATGGCGTTATAAGCATATTAACGAAAAGTGTTTCAGAGACTGATGTATTACAACTTTTACTAATGTCATGGATTAGGACCAGTTCGATGCAACTTGACAATCTCAGGAACTAAAATGAAATTTAACTCCAAATTAGATCAATTCATATTTGAAAAAAAAAAGTTACCCTCAACGTTTAATTTGATTCAATTTTACTCTTGCCGTTTTAAATGAGTTTCAATTTTACCCCTACTATTAAATTATTCACAGTCAACACTTATTAGGAAAGAGAGCTTGTATTTTTTCTTTCTTCAAGCATGGGTTGTAACTTGCAGTTGCCTTAAAAAATAAAATGACATCATGTCTTCCAAATTTGATTAATAAGTAATACAAATAGGAGAAAGGAGAGAAAGAAGGTGGGGAGATTAATACCGAGAGAAAGAAGAATACATTAACACATCAAATTTGATTATAAATCAACCTTTTAATTTTCAAATAGGAGAAGTAATATATTAACACACAAAAAAAATTGATTAATACAGAGAGAAAAAGAATACAACTTGAGAACAACAATGGGGAAATAAAAGGAAGAAGAATAAAAATTAGAGATATCTTTTAGCATAAAAAAAAATTCAAAATTAGCAATCAATATCTCTATTTCATGTTACCATCAACATCCATGAGAACAACAACAGAGAAAATACAGGGAGAAAAAATAGAGTAGGACAACGACAATAGAGGGAGGGAACTAGAAGACAATAGCAGAGACAGAGGTGGCGACACAGTTGCGGCGACACAATGACAGATCTGGAAGCCGACACGGATGCGAAGGTCGGGACACGATACAGATCCAAAAGATGGAGGCTGTGGAAGGGACGGTGTCAAGCCCGCAGATGGAGAGTGAATGAAGAGGAAGACGCGAAAGGGATAGGCACGTGGAGGATGAAGCAATGGCTGACAGCGGCGACCAAAGGAGAGATGATGTTATGTGTGGGAGTACTGCTTCATATTTTGGATATGGGAAAATTGTACAGATATAGTTAGATAGGGTTGGAGAGAGAGAGACGGGTTGAGGCTTTGGAGAAGGGGAAAGTAGGGTAAAATTGAAAAAAAAAATTTTGACTAACTGTTGAATATGAATAATTTAACGGTAAGCATAAAATTGAAACTCATTTTAAACGTTAAGAATAAAATTGAATTAAATTAAATATTTAGGGTATTTTTAAAAATTTTCAAAAACGTTAAGGATATAAAACATATTTTACTTTAATTTTTATCATTGTTGCTAATGATGAATTTTACACTAATTGCATATTTTGGGCTTAATCACATTTCCAAATCAATTAATTAAGAAAAGAAAATCGCTAGCCATAGAAACCTATTTAAAAAATTGATTTCTTTCTATTTTCTATTATTTAGTTTATTTTGATGCCATTTTTTCCACAATTTTGATGCCATTTTAAATTACAAGTAGTTAACTCATTCCTTAATTAATGGTTGTCCATAAAGAGTAAAGACTTTCTGTCCATTCTATTGATAATTGATAACGAGTAATGCAATAGAATTAACGTTAGGGATTAATAGAGAATCAATGAGTGTAATTAGAAAAATAGTGGGTGATAAAAGGGGCAAGAGAAAAGAAAAAAAAATAATATTGGCTTCCTATTGTCTCTCTAATATTGGCTACTAAGATTTTCTAATTGATTATTGATAATTAATTTATAAGAAAGTCTTGGTAGCTAATATTAGGAAGACAATAGGAAGCCAATATCATTTTTCCTTATTTTCTCTATCTTTTTTTATCACTCATTATTTCCCTAATCACACTCATTGGCTCTCTATTGATACCCTAACGTTTGTTACGTAGCATTACTCTTAATTTATTTAGAGAAAGTCTTGGTAGCCAATATTAGGGAATAGGAAACCAATATTATTTTTCCTTCTTTTCTCTTTTTTCTTTTATCACCCACTAATTTTCTAATTGCATTCATTGGCTCCCTATTGGTCCCCTAACGTTGGTTCCGTAAAATTATTCATTTATTTATTGTATTCTCATTTCTTTATTTATTATTTATTATTTTTTATTATAATTCTTTAAAAAAAAAACTTCCGTTTGCTACCTCCAACAATTTTTTTTTATTTGGTCATTGGATTGGACAACCCCCTACGTTCAACACTTCGTTTCAATTGATTAAGGGTGAGTTTGTTAAAGTTTTTTGACCAAGTGCTCCTGCTGTTTTAGAGCAAGAGCCATCTTTTTACGTTGGTAAGTCGAAAAGCCAAGGAGATTTTGCTCATGGTTTTTGGCTCGGTTTGGTAATGCTGTGGCTCTCAAAAAGCGGCTGAGCTATTTGTGCTCTCAAAAAGCAGCTGATGGAGAGTCACAAGATGAACGTTTGGTAAAACAACTTAAAATTCTTCTCAATAAGCAGAAGCCACACATATTGTGTTTGGTAAATCTATTTGATAGTTGCTCTCAAAGTAATAAATTATTATAACGACCTTTTTGTTAGTATGTGACGCATTAATATAAAATTAAATATAATTAATTGAGGATAAAATTGATTTTTATTAAAATAGAAGTTAATTTGTTATTTTATTTTTTGAGGAGCCAAAGCCAGGTTTGAAAAGCTACTCTTGCGGGTTTTCAAAACCACCTCCGGCTCTCAAAAGCCGGAAGCAAAAGTTTCTTGACTTTGAGTTACCAAACGCAAAATGATGACTCCTGCTTTTTGACACCAGGAGCACTTGACCAAAAAGGCTTTATCAAACACACCCTTTGAGAGCCGGGGTGCTTTTGAGAGCACTTGCGGAGTAGTTTCTCAGAGCTGGCTCTGACTTTTCAAAACCCAAAATGACACATTAACATTAAATTTTAATAAAAACCATTTTTTACCAAATACTATATGTGTAGTGGCTCCTGCTTATTGAGAGACAATTTTGAGATGTTTTATAAAATGACTATGCGATGGCTCTTCAAGAGCTATTTTTTGAGAGCCATCGGCCACTTCTAGAATACTTATTCTAAATTTGCAATTGGTCCAAGTATGCACATTCTCGTTTAAAAAAATTTCTTAGTAAAATGTGGCTATAAATTTTGATGGTATGATCGCTATAAAACTTAGAAATATATAGCTAAACTATTTTTAAAAGATCACATAAAATCATCAAAAAGTAAATAAAATATATTAATAATAATGATAATAAATTGAATAACTGATATCAAATCACGTTTTTAATTCACACAACATTATGAAAAAAGTAAATGAAAAAGGGACAATAAGGTAAACCCGATATGGCATATCATATACATCATATAAAAGTTCGGTGTTTGTTGCGACATGGAAGCAGGAGGTGTCAACTTCTCCTTGAGTCGGTTTGGCGCCCAAATTTTCTCACATCATCACTGTTGAGTCCCTTGGAAGCAGGACCTGTCAGCCCTCGTTTCGTGCCTTTTGGCGGTGGCCATGCATCGCTATGCTTTGCGCTGTATTTGGGAACTCGGTCCTGAATGTGGTCTATATAAGCCGGAACATGGCTTTGCCATCCAGCCCAAGCTTCCTTCCATCTTCTCCGGGAATCAATTTTCTGTCGCAAATATGGTATGTCTTCCTACAAATTGATCATTCCAAATCCCCGTTATTTGTTCTTCTTTTATTCTGACTTGTTCATGCCGTCTGCTGTTTTTCACGCATCCCCAATTTTTCGCCGCCTAGTCTCCGCTCATGGTCACCGTTCTGAGCTCCGTAGTGGTATCATCTTGTCGTACCTTCACTCTTTCCCTTTTTCCTTGTGCAGGCTCCGGTCGAGTTGCTGTTCCGAGTCACACGACGCTCAGTTACCATAGGACTTCCACCCTTCATTTACCAAGGAATGCGGTGGGTTTTGAATATGTGGTGACGTTTCCACCTGATGCCATTTGTTTCTCTGCGGTGCCTTTTCCGTGGTGGAATGGGATTCAACTACATTCGTGGCCTTCTTCTTTGGCGAAGCCAATGTGAATAGCGGTCGCCAGAGCCTTAGTCTTTTTTCTCTTTACAGCACAGTTATCATATTCTTCTCCTCCTTGAACGCGTCGCATTTTTTGTGATCAGGTATGTTCTTCTTCCTCCTCCTATACTGTGTTTCTTAAAATTTTTGTGTTATTCTGGTTGAGGCTTTTGAATATTTAAGAAAGAAAGAAAATTTGGTTGTTGTGATGACAATTAAGTGGTATGGTTGATTAATCTGTTACTGCCTTTTAGGTGTTTGACAAAAAGCCTCATCAATGAAATGAGTATTTGTTTATCTGATGCATTAGCATCTTTAATGATTTCTTTAACTAAATCATGCTCAATTCCTTAATTTAATTGTTTAATAAGTTCCTTAATTAGTAAAAATATATGTAAAATATTTATGATTAAATAAATATGGTACTTTGAGTATTTTGTTGGTTAATTTAAGTGAAAGTGGCCAAAGGAGCATGAAAACATGAACTTGGAGTCAGAACTGGATGCCCAGGCGCCCAAACCAGCGCCCAGGCGCCCAACTTCACCATCAAGGACACAGTTTCAGGCCCCACAGCAACTCCAGCGCCCAGACAGCAGCTCCAACGTCTAGAAAAGCACCATTCTGGCGCCTAGGCGCCAAAACAGCACTCAGGATCAGCCAGATTGGCACCTAGGCGCCCATACTCAGCACCAGACACCAAAATTAGCATCACGCTTGCCTGTTTCAGCGCCTAGGCGCCAGAAATTAGTTACTAGGCTCTTTTAATGCTGTTTTGATGTATATTTGTAATTTCATTTATAATTTCATTTGTAATTTCATTCTAGATGAATTTGTAATTCATTTAGGTGATCTAAAATCTATAAATAGGTGGAACATCAATGAATAATCATCTTATCTTAGATCAATTTTAGTTCCAATTAGATATAGATTAGTTTGTAATACATTTTCATCAATCAATCAGAGGCATTATTCAGTTTTAATTTCTCTCTTTCCAGTTACATTTTCTCTCTCTTTCTCTCTTTGAATCTTTGAATGTTCATACATTCAAGATTCACATTCATAGCATTCATCCTTCCAGGATTCATAGTTTTTATGAATCCAAGATCCATCTTCATCACTTTCTTTGAGTCATGCATAATCATGAGTGGCTAAACACCATAGAGATTGAGGAGGAGGAGCTCAGTTCATCATCAAGCTAATGGATTAACCACACATTCCATTCAAAATCTGCAAATTCTTCATCAAATTCAAATGATTCTTCTTGTTCACGGATTCAAAAATCACATTCAACCGAGAGGTATAATTGATTCTAATTTGGTTTAATTTCTATATTAGTTCATGAGATTAAACATATTATTAAATGATTTATGAATGTTGTTGTTGATGTTTGATTGGATATATGGCATAAAATCTGGTTGTACATTAACATTGATATCATAAACTTGTTCAAGAAGCTTCTTTCACATTTGTTCTTTGCATTAGAGATGATGAATTGAATAAATGTGCACTTATATGAATCTGTATTCTTTATCACATAAATGATTGATTCGTTTCTTGTTTGATTCTTTGTCATGATTTCTTTAAAGATTTGATTTACTGACGAGTAATTGAATCTTTCTTGTTTTGAATTGTTGAGTTTGAGAAAATAGGCATTCAAACATATTTCAAGAATCATTCTATATTTCTTCATGTGACATAGAGATAAGCATGTGATTTGATGTGCATTAGAATCTTTAATAATCTAATAGGATTGTATGAGATTGAATATGTGACATATTAATTCTTTCCTTGAGATCTTGTTGATTGTTGTTGATTTGAATCATGATGTGTGCATTATCTCTTTTCTTGGTTAATTAGTCAAGAGATTGATGATTAATTAGGATAAAGATGAAACTAGGTCACTAAGAGTTTAGGATTTAGTTATATTAGGGTTCATTTTGAATTGATAATAATTGCAGAAATTGAATGGTAATATCTAGTTTACGAAATTAGTGATGAATATCTCCAATTCCTTGATCATGCTTTTTACATTTTCATTTCCCCTCTTTTTTGATATTTGATTCATATTGATTAGTAATTTGTTAATAAAGATTGTGTTTCTTGATATGTTTTCTTGTTGTTACATGATTCTTTATTGTTTCTTTCTTTAGTTTCATATTAATCTTTTGATTAGTCACTTGGATTTACTTAGAGAAGTGATTAAAAATATTGCTTGATCCACCTTTCCTCGAGGGAACGATACCAACTCTCAAGTGGTATTACTTGATCTGGTGCACTTGCTGGATTATGACGAAAGAATTTGTCGCATCAAGTTTTTGGCGCCGTTGCCAGGAAAAGGTTTAGATTGACAATATTTTGTTAATTGGTTCTTTGAGATAGATCTTTTCATTTCTTTTTCTGGATTAACAAGGAGATTCCTTCACTGTGACGCTGTAATTTCCTATGTTTTTTGTTTGTTGTTTGTTTTAGTTACTTGCATGCAGGGAAACCGAGACAAACAAGCAATACAATTTGATTCGGAAATTGAAAGGACAAAGAAAATTAAGAAAACAAGCAAAATTGAGGCATCAGCAATCTACCAAAAATCAAGAAGACTTGGAATTTGAAGATCAATTAAGCATGGCTGCAGAAAATCCAAATGATGAAAGGAGAACTCTTGGTGATTTCACTATACCAAGCACTGCAAGTTGTGGTAGTAGCATTGTTAGACCAGCAGTGGAAGCCAACAACTTTGAGCTGAAACCATTTCTCATTCAGCTTGTGCAACAAAACCAGTTCTATGGCAACTCCCAAGAGGATCCTAATTTGCACATTGTAACTTTTCTATACATTTGTGACACTTTGAAATGCAATGGAGTCACTACTGATGCTATCAAGCTTAGGCTTTTTCTTTTTTCTCTTCGGGATAAAGCAAAGCAATGGCTTAACTCTCAACCCCAAGAAAGCATTAGAACTTGGGATGATTCAGTAAGCAAGTTCTTGGCTAAGTTCTTTCCAACACAAAAGCTTGCTAAGTTGAGACATGACATCCAATCCTTTGCACAAAAGGATAATGAGTCCCTATATGAAGCATGGGAACGGTATAAGGACATGGTTAGGCGTTGTCCTATTAATATGTATCTAGAGTGGTTGCAGCTCCAAGCTTTCTATGATGGTCTCTCTAGTACTTCAAGGATTTTGTTAGATTCATCTGCTGGTGGTTCTTTGCAACTTAAGACACCAGATAAGGCTATGAAATTGATTGAGTTAGTAGCCGACAACCAATACATGTTCACCTCTGATAGGTCAGTCAAGAGGGGAGTCATGGAAGTTGAGTCTATGGATGCACTGCTAGCTCAAAACAAAGCAATAGCTCAACAACTGTCTACTGTGACAAAGAAATTGGAAAAGCTAGAGGTTGCAGCATTGGGAGCTCCAACAAAAACTCCCTTTGTATGTGGTATTTGTGGGGGTCCCCATGAGAACCATATGTGCAGCTTAATCAGAGATGATCAACCAGTGGAATAGGCTAATTACATGGGAAACCAGCAAAGACAACCCTATCATGATCCAAACTCCAACACTTTGGTTGGGGAGGGAACCAAAATCAAAGGAATAATAACTTTCAAAATCGTGTACCCTATCCTCCCCAACAAAGGCCACCATATCAGCAACCACCATTCTCACCACAAAATAATCTACCTAAACCACCACCATCTTTTGAAGCAGCCTTAGAAAAGCGTACTGTGACAACTACTGGGTTTGTTCAGACCACCAACAACTTCATTGAAGAGGCAATATCAAATTTCAGAAATCAAGAATCTGCTATTAGAAACCTTGAAACCCAAGTGGGACAAATAGCAAAGCAGCTTTCTACTACCCTACCTAATGCATTCCCAAGTGATACTCAAGTGAATCCTAAAGGGGAGTGCAAAGCAGTGATTTTGAGAAGTGGGAAAGCTCTTGAAGATGTTACAAGCAAGTCACACAAGGAAGTTCAAAAATCAGTAGAGGAACCAACAGAAAAACCAGCAAGTAAAGCACAAAACAAGGAGAACAACATTCCCTTCCCTCAACAACTAAAAAAGGAGATCAAAGACAACCAATTTTCCAAGTTTCTTGAGATATTTAGTAAGCTGGAAATCAACATTTCTTTTGCTGAAGCATTAGAGCAAATGCCCCTCTATGCTAAATTCATGAAGGACTTGGTCTCTAAGAAGAGGAATTGGAGAGAAGAGAAGACTGTTCAACTTGAAAATAATTGCAGTGCAGTAATCCAGCAGAAATTGCCTCCAAAGTTGAAGGATCCTGGCAGTTTTCACATTCCGTGTACAATGGCGAATCTTACCGTTGAGAAAGCATTATGCGATTTGGGCTCAAGCATTAATCTGATGCCTTTATCTCTAATGAAGCTGCTAGATATTGAAGAAATCAATGAGACAAGGATGTGTATTCAACTTGCTGATAAATTTCTAAAGTATCCTTTTGGTGTGGTAGAAAATATCCTTGTTAGAGTAGGAAAATTTATTCTCCCTGCTGATTTTGTCATTTTAGATATGGGAGATGATTGCCAACCGTCTGTCATACTAGGAAGGCCATTCCTAGCAACAGGGAGAACTCTCATTGATGTGCAAAAAGGTGAATTAACCTTTAGAGTACATGATGAGAAGATGGTGATCAATGTATTCGAGGCCATGCAATATCCGGAGGATGATGATGCTGAAAGTTATATGAGAGTTGATGTCGTAGACCAACAAATAAAGGAAATACAAGCGAAAGATGCATTATTGAAATCCAATACAAAACCAGAAGAGAGGTTGGATGAATTTAATGACACTAACCAAGAATCTGATTTGCAGGATATTGATGATGCAGAACTTGAAGAAAAGCCAAAAACAGAGTTAAAGCCATTACCAGCTGATCTGAAATATGCTTACCTAGGAGAAGGGGAAAGTCTACCTGTCATCATAAGTTCATCCTTGAATACTAAAGAGGAAGAAGAATTATTGATGGTCCTAAAAGAGCACAAGACTGCTCTTGGTTGGAAAATCAGTGATTTAAAGGGGATTAGCCCCACAATATGCATGCACAAGATATTGTTGGAGGAGGATGCTAAACCAGTAGTACAACCACAAAGAAGGTTGAATCCTGCCATGAAAGAAGTTGTACAAAAAGAGGTTATGAAGCTGTGGGATAATGGAATTATATATCCCATTTTCGATAGCTCATGGGTTAATCCGGTACATGTTGTGCCCAAGAAAGGAAGCATGACAGTCATACACAATGAGAAGAACAAGTTGATTCCAACAAGAACAGTGACCTGTTGGAGGATGTGTATTGACTACAGGAAACTCAATGATGCAACCAGAAAAGACCATTTCCCTCTTCCCTTCATGGATCAGATGTTGGAAAGGCTGGCAGGACATACATTCTACTGCTTTCTAGATGGTTATTCAGGGTATAATCAAATTGTGGTTGATCCGACAGATCAGGAGAAGACTGCATTCACATGCCCATTTGGAATCTTTGCCTATAGAAGGATGCCGTTTGGCCTCTACAATGCTCCTGCAACATTTCAAAGGTGTATGCTTTCCATTTTCTCTGATATGTTAGAAAAGTGCATAGAAATATTTATGGATGATTTTTCTGTATTTGGTAACTCATTTGATGAATGCTTACATAATCTTGCTTAGTTTTGAAGAGGTGCCAAGAGACTAACCTAGTTTTAAATTGGGAAAAATGTCATTTCATGGTAAAAGGAGGAATAGTACTTGGTCACCATGTTTCAGAACTAGGAATAGAGGTTGACAAAGCTAAAGTTGAAATAATAGAGAAATTGCCACCACTTGTTAATGTTAAGAGTGTTAGGAGTTTTCTAGGACATGCATGTTTTTATAGAAGGTTCATCAAAGACTTCTCTAAGATTGCCAAGCCTTTGAGTAATCTTTTAGTTGCTGATGTGCCATTTGAATTTATTGATGAATGCTTGCATGCTTTTGAAACTCTTAAGGCTAAGTTAATTTCTGCACCTATTTTATCACCACCTGATTGGTCTTTACCTTTTGAACTCATGTGTGATGCTAGTGATTTTGCCATAGGTGCTGTTTTAGGACAGCGGAAAGACAAGCTATTGAATGTCATATATTATGCTAGCAAAGTTCTAAATGAGGCTCAAAAGAACTACACTACAACTGAAAAAGAGTTACTTGCTGTAGTTTATGCATTTGACAAATTTAGGCAATATCTGATAGGTTCTAAAGTTATTGTGTATACTGACCATGCTGCCTTGAAGTATTTATTGTATAAAAAGGATGCAAAGCCAAGGCTGATCAGATGGGTGCTCCTATTACAAGAATTTGATGTGGAGATTCATGACAAAAAGGGGACTGAAAACTCTATTGCAAATCACTTGTCAAGGATTGAAGAACTAAAAATGCAGCTTCCATTCCCACTAGTCAATGAGGAATTTCCTAATGAACAGCTTGTAAACCATGTTTCAATATGCATGCAAAGTTTATATATTTAGGTTTTGATGAATGACAATCATTATGGCCTTGAGGACAAGCAATCAAAGGATTCAAAGAGTAATTTCGAAAGCAAACAACAAACAACAAGATAAACGAAGACCAACAAAATGAAGAAGGTTAAAATCTTAGGTCTTAGTTAAAAAGTCTTGTTAAAAACCAAGATTTATATCTCTCTCACACACACATATTAAAAAAGTTTTTACAAATCTATTTCAAATGTGTTTTTTTGATGTTACAAAGTGTTTCTATAAAGATATATAGCCTAAGAGGTTTCTATAATATGTTTTTAAAGTTATATGATCATACAAATCAAGTTTTATATGTTAGAAACCTTTGCAAGATGGTTTAGAAACGTTTTTATGTGTTTTTGGACCATCTGCATCGATGCAGATAGCTTAACGTCAAAACGTAAGCTGTTTTGCAAAAACTGCATCGATGTAAAGAAGGCTTCATCGATGCAAGGAGCCAAAATTCAAAAATTTGGCTCAACAGCTATTTCTGCATCGATGCAGTAGTAGGTGCATCGATGCAGAAGTGCTGAAAACACTCCAAATGGCTTGTTTTGACAAAATGGCTCCACTCCACCTACCATAAATAAATGATTTGAAGCATAGTTTGACACACAACATCAATTCTAATCAATCTTATTCATATACATCAATTTCTAAGTTTTTTTCAAAGTGTTTGATACACAATTTGAGAGATATTTTATCTTTG
>JASCZI010121744.1:13513-24102 GCA_036250425.1 Stylosanthes scabra | reverse complement strand
ATATATATATATATATATATATATATATATATATAAATTCCAAATTTCTAATGGTAAGTAAAAATCAAAACTAAAAAAGTATATATATCTAAAATTAGTTCTCTGTACAGTTTTTCAATAAACCTTTTTCATGAATTTTAAATGCTAATATTTACTCTCATAACAAACTCACCAAGAATATGAGGAACCAAACCTTGTTGTGAGGTAAAGAATTCACAAGAGACTATGATCTATTGATAACTTGCTCTCTTATTTGGCCTCCATGTTGATTTCTAATTCTAATTCCTGTATCAAGCTTGTATCAACCAAAATTCTAATATTCACTTCTCGAAAACGAGTCTTGGCGAGTCAACGCGTAGCTTTCGGTTCTAGGTAGCTGATGATCCTCCTCTGCATCCACATCATTTGCTTTTGAGCAAAGGAAGAAGAAAGATGATGTGTAGATCGTCGCGTGCCAAAAGCTGTAAGAACAGTTTGAAGGCACGAATGTTAGACGGTGCACGGCGGAGAAACGATGAAAAGAGAAGAGTAGTGATTGTTGAAAATAAATACCTATGCCATAACCAGTAGGTTGAACTGGTTTCAAGTACCCAGCTTGTTCCTGCCATGGCTAATGTGATGAAACCGGCCAATGCAAAACCCCAATGGAACCGTCTCCAAAGCGACATGACAAGCTTAGAGAGCCAATCCTTTATAGTCATCAAGCTGCAACAGAAACTCAACATAGATACTTAATTTTTACTCGCGTATATCTGCATTAATTACTACTACCTTAACCTTTTGAGCAACTTTCATAGAATGGTAGTACTTACAAATCGTATCATATCGTATTATACTCAACACTAGTATATGTATTTGTAGTTTTATACTTACCTTTGAGGGAAACTTGGTGAGAATCTGAATGAAAATGAAAGGGACCTATACTTTGATGAGACCTCTATCAACCAGCCAATTAGAAGACCAATAGCTCCAATTACAATCACAAGAATAATATTGGAAGACCTGTCGAGATCGAAATCACAATCAGTGCAAGATAAACATGAACAAACTAAAAACAAACTTAAAAACATCGATCAGCAAATGCATGTATGCATCAAAGTCAAAGCTGTTTTCGTCTACTTGCTCTATGTACCTGGTTGCCTTGGTTGCGGCCATGAGTGCGGTAAAGATGGCAACAGCCGTGTGGATTGCCCTCTTATGTGCTTCATTGATCGAGGCCAAGTATACGAAGGTGCTAACCACAGCCATGAAAGAAAGCCAGAAGTCCATGAACTGAAATGGCAATGGCAATATTTAAAACAGATCCTATCAGAAACTCAGATGTCAGATTGTAAAGTATTATTGAGGCTTGAAAGGATTACATAGGAGACTAAAAATGTTATTAACATATTTTGTTTTTCATGGTTTTAAAACAAAGTTAAAATTAACATTTAAGAAAATGAGAAAAAAAAGAGAGAATGAAGGAAGAGCAGTAACCTGTAGAACATTATAGGGCAAAGGACACCAAGTGCCTACATCACATGCATGATAAATTGCACTCGAAATTCCACTCGAAGTGAACAAAATCCATTCTGCATATGCCTGCATAAAGGGTTCCATCCTCGTCAATACAATGAGTCACAATACAAGAACTGAAAAGTCTAAATAGCTAAAATTATTTCTTTCCTAGCATAAAATTATATACAAAAGTCTAAATAGGCCAATCAAGAGGGGAAATAAAGTAAAGAATAAAGAACCACCTTCTGCCGAAGGGCCCAATAGGCAGGAAGCATCGCAGCTGCATTCGATCCAATGAGAAAAATTGATTGCTCTATGTGCCCTGCAAAATTTTAGTAACTCAGTTTTAAGAACAAAAATATACCTAAGTCCTAAAGCATATCCTAAGTCGATATTCAACAACAGGAAATTTATATTTTAACAAGCAAGTAAATGCATTCTAAAGTTTTAGATTAATATATTTGGAATGAAGTTTCCAAACTAAACTACTCAACAAATAAAAGTTACATTTACATAATATATTTAATAAACATTCGATACAAGTACACTTGATATCGGTGAATAGAAAAGTAAACAGAAAAAACATGGGTATGCTGCGGTCGTCTGCGGATAATACAATATAACTTTAACCAAGACACTTACAATAAACCCACTTTATTCATTTCTAAAATGATTTACCTTTATGCGATACAATTTCAACACTGCAGTCAAAGCCACCATGGTTCCGATCACAAGCGCAGAAGCTGAGGAGAAGAAGTATACACAAAAATTGTAAGAAAATTCATGACGAAGTTGGAAACCAGAACAAATCACCCAATCCAATAAACTATGCAACTTATCCTCTAATTTTTTGACATGAAATTTAGCAAAACAACAAATGAGATGAAAACAGAACTGATAAGTTACATAAATAAGAAGTGCTTAACATATATACCTGTATGATGTCAATCCACTAGCATCGAAAGAGTATCGACAGTCACCATGAGAAGAGCAATGTTTCGGGCATCCTTCGAGTGAAATAGACATGGCAGTTTGTGCTTTCAAAGAATTGATGCTTGCATTAAGATGTCTTAAACCAAAACCCCATGTTCCTTCTCTAGCATAAATAATGTAAAAGTCAACATTGTCGTCTTTAGAATTATATAGCATGAAAAATGCCGACTCATCACTCTTCCTTGTCTTGCTAGCATAATAATAGTCCCAACTCGCAAGAGAAGGTAATCCACCAAATCGAGCATAAAATTCATAATTGATCTTCACATCTGAGGATAGTCGTACATGAATATTTCGTCCAGCTGCACCACGAGGAATGTCCAAAGTAAAGTAAGTCCAAGTGTTATCAGTTCCTTGGTTCATCGTGTTGTTTGAAAGTGGCTCAAGAGGAAAATTTGCAGAAGCTGCTACTACTCCTTCACTAACTGGTAAATAATATGATTCGAAGGGCATTGGATTTCTACTTAGGACTGTCTGCAGACAACCATTATTAAAGAAAATATCTTTAATCATTAACCATATAGAACTGATTCTGTTGCAAGGCGTTCTTAAATTTAAATCATTGAAAAAACTTCAACAGTTTAGCTTCATGGTATTCTTCTGACATGACTTAGACTGAAAATTTTTATTTTCTTGGAAAAACGAATAAAGCAATACTTAAAGAAACACCTTGCAATGAATACTACCTGAAGTGTGTAGCTATCCATCGTGCAATTCGGTCCAGCTTTACCAGGAGAGCACTGAACCACTTGTGTTTCCATTGAATAGCAAACTTTGGCATTGCCATCCTGGGTTCCATGATTAACCGGTAATATACTTATGTATAGACGACCAATCCGCGGTGCAAGAATAACAAGAGGGGCATTACTCAAATCACTGGAATAATCATGCAAAGTCTCGGAAGGAATCGCACCATGGCGAGCATAACACATTAACTTAAAATCATCTGCACTAGAAGTGCTATTTGAAGATGTAGAGTTGAATCTGATATTTGCTGCTGTAATGGTCAATTCTTCTGCCATATTTGTTATATCCAAGGAATAGAACTGTGGTATGCTTTCCTGAAAACACGAAGTTTCAAAGTTATTTTTGCACGTCAGAGTATTTTCCATCATTGGCTTCTTCACCTCTGTAGCATCCAAATCATAATATTTAAAGACATTGGACGATGTGCATGAAAGTGGATAGACTGTACTGTTACAGAACACCCCCTTCATCATCGAATTCGTGCATGCTTCCACACTTATATTAGCACTGAAGGAGTATGATGAGCCTCGGTTAATCTGCCAAGACAAATAATTAATTTATTCATTCATATGCAGCCAGCGGATCGGTACTTTGATATGAATAGAGAGAGTCAAGCATAGAGAAGTTAGGAAATATATATTGACATAATTCTTGTTTAACTAAAAATGACAACTAAATTTGACTCAACAAGGCAGAACCAAAAGGAAAACAAATATTGCAGCAAGTAACAAGAGATACTCAGAGTTCTTCGGGATGAAAGTAATATGTAGATAATTAAACAGTACCATCTTTGATTGTGTTCTTGTCGCTCCAATGCCATTGAATAGACCAATGTACCAAGCACCTGCAGATATCTGAACAATAATTCGCGTTTACAGTCTATATAACAATAAGTAAAATCACTTGTAAACTTTATAGGAATTTAAATTTTAAGGCATGGCATTACAAGCCTCTCAAGAAAGAAAACACCGAGCTTGAAGATATAATACCAACATAAGAGAATAAAGGGATGAATGACGATACCTGTTCATTCGTCAATCTCATAGTGATATTCTTCTGCATAGGAAAGCACTGCTCCACATCAAGACCATTTATTCCTGAAGAAATGACAAAAACAAGAGGTGATTATAATGTGGCACTGAATATTAGACAGGTTGAAGAGTACTTGATCCTTTTTGGTGGTCAGAAATACAGAGAACAAGATGGTGAACAATTACTGTTGATCCTATTGTAAGATAGAAAATGTTCTAGCAATTTGAAGAATATGTTTCGGTATGGGCTTCTACCTGAGACAACTGAATCTTTCAGAGTTGTGTTTAAGGCATCCGGCAAAGGAGGGCTGCCATCTCTGAAACATATTACTGGCAGTGAGCTTTCTGGGATACGACCGACTCTTGAAAGATCCTGAAAAAACAATTAGGAACGTCGTAGTTTTATCAGAACAAAACCACTAGCATCTCTAGATCATGCCATATGAGGCAGAATAAGACTAAAGTCAATGTCAAAATATAAGCAAATGACATTAGTTTAATCCAAAAGAAATGGTTCCAAGCACGATCCACCAATACCGAATACCAATGCTAGTGTTCTAAGGTGCTCCTATGTAAAAATTTAAAACAAATAAATTACAGATATACTTACCAGATCTACATCTGAGTTCAATGCTATGGACACAGCAGAAAACAATGGCGGTATATCAACTGCAACATAAGAAACCATCAAGAGACAAGTCAGTAAGATCATTCATAAGTCTGACCAAGATTTTATGTCATACCAAATTGAATCACAGAAACATAAGAAAGGAAAAAATGTTACAGAAGTTAGATATAAAAGAAACATCATAAGAAGTGGCAGTGGTTTTAAAACTATTCATACATACATTTGATTATTGAATAACCAAGCAATGGTAGGTAAAGAGAAAGAGGCACAAAATGAGGCAGCACAATGATCACAAACTTTCACTCAGAACTATATCAACAAATCATCAAGGCATAAATTAATTCAATGCCCCAACAATGATAGGCTATTGCCAATAAAATATTCATCTAATTCTGTGTAATGTCAACTTACACAAAAATTAACAGAAAACAAAAACAGTCAAATGATCAAAAGGGTTTAACTTTGACCTTAAACCTTTGTCATAGAAAGACAAAAACATAAAAATTGCATAATTAAACAAGTAACTGCCCAAATCAATAACAATTTGAAGACTAGGAACTACATATAACACTATAAAACATCAACAGAAAAGAAAGATGAATTTAAAGAGACTGATGGAGAAAAGAATCAGAAGAAAAGAGAAATTACTATCACACAACTTCAATTATAATTCAAAAATCCAATTTTGACCCATCATAATTTACACTTAGAAAGCGCTTCATCAACAACAACACAGAAATTCATTCATAGCATAAAAGAGAAGCCTTTTTTATCAGAGAGTGAAAGCACAGTTCAAAAAACCAATTTTGACCCATCAAACAGCTTCATGAGCAACAAAAACAGAAGAATTCATAGCATATAAACAAAAGGGTGAATGGCAATTGATTCTGAAACCTCTGATATAGCGGAAATCAAAGGGCCTGATAGAGTTCTGAGGGTAGCTGAAGCTGGAAACAGTGAAGAAGTTGTCAGCAGAAACCACAAGTTGGCCATCACTTGCAGAAGTGCAGAGAGAAGAAGAAGCAAACAGTAACAAGACAGTGAGAAGAAGAATCAGTTTGAGATGACACCACAGAATCGAATTGAAAGACATTTCTTTTCTTTTTTTTTTGTGATTCCGAGGTTGTTCTCTCAGAACATGTAATTGCAAATGCAGACTGTGTGAAAGCTGAATAATAATTATTAATAATTAATAACAAGTAGGGTATTAGAAATTTGTGAACTAACTTAGATTAAACAATAAAATTATTATCTTTTTTTAATCTACCAATATATATATATATATATATATATATATATATATTGAATAGAAAAATATAATTGGTGCTTCTATTTTGGAAAGAATATTTTGAGATAAAATAAGTCAATAAAGAAATTAATATATGTACAAAACTACAAATACAATTAAGTAAATGTTAGTTAAAAACATAAATATTAGTCAAATATAAATTAAAATTCATAATACTTTATATTTTCTCTATATATTTTTTTGGTTTCTCACATCAACTTGTTAGATTAAGAATTAACTACTCCACCAATATGGCAATATATTATTTTTCTTTATATATTTTTTTTGGGACTATTTTTTTCTATATATTGTTATCGTGTTGAAATTGAATTTGTTTTTGGTTTATAAGTTGGAACTATTTTTTATTTATTTATGAGAAAAATGACAACGAACCCCCTAACAATGACACAAAAAATCAACCCCCCCGATAAAAATAAAGCCTCAACCCGCCCCCCAAACTTATTAACCGTTAGACACGTTACCCCTTCTGTGAGTTGGATGAACAAGACGTCAACGGAGGTTGCTTACATGGAATTCAAACGGAGTGACGTGGACAAATGTAATACTGTGGATGTGAAGATGTAAAACGGAGTCCACCCGACCCCTATTAACCTGACGAAACGACGTCGTTTGAAAGGAGTGGGGTTTGATAAAACGAAACCCTTCTTCTTCTTAGTTTCACAAACACCCCTCAATCTCTTCATTATTTACAAACCCTAACACTCGAAGCACCCAATCCCTCCATTGACGAAGCTTGACCAGGACGGAGACGGAGGCGCTGACGGTGGATTGACGACACATTGACGGCGACGTGACAGCCTTCCCTTTCGTGGAAGGTAAATACTATCATTCTCCTTCTCTCTCTTTCACTGTGCATCGGGTTTTGAAGTTGTTGGAACTCACACTGGATATGAATGCTTTTTCATTGGCTGCTATCCATGTTTGTTCTGTAATTTTTTATGGTTTTAAGTCCCGAAATTTGATTGTTGGGGTTAGGGAATTCTTGTTGCTACCATGGGAGTTATAACCCCAAATTTGTTTCTTCAAAAAAATATAAAAATTAGATTGCTGTTTGTGAAATTTATAATCATGAGATTATTGTTGTTGTTGCTTTAAGTGCATGTAACCATTGAATGTGATACACTACTAATATGATTTTTTTTTTTTACTTTAATGATGTAGATGGAATATTTTATGGTTCCTGTGTTTAATGTTGGTGGGAAGTTGTGTGAAGATGAAAATGGGGTGCTGAAATACGTTGATGGTACGGTGCACAGGTTTGCGCCACTCGATGTTGATCTGCTAAACATCTCTGATTTGGAAGAATTGGCCAAGTTCTTGGGGTACCCGATTTACAGTGCAATGCATTAGTTAGTCCCTAATGCTGCCAATTTGGAATTTGGGCTGAGAAAGATTGAGAAAGATTCTGATATAGTGGAGCTTAGGAATAGTGTGGTGGAGAATCACTGTGTGGACTTCGAGATTTTTTTTGAGCATCCTGTGTCTGAACCTATTGTGGCTGATGATGTGGAGGTCAATCGTGTTAATGTTAAAGTAGATGGTGGCTGTGTGAACTTGGATAGCGATGTGGAAGTGGAATCATCCTCTCATGATAGCTATGAGAGTATCGAGGACCAGGCATACAAGCCTCCTCCGGACAGTTATGAGCTGAGCAGTGACAGTGACGAAGGAGGGAGCAAGAAGGTGAAGAAAAAGAAGAAGGGCAAGACTAAGATAGCCAATGGTGATTCTAAGAAGAACTCTCCAAAGAAGAATCCGAGAAAGAGTCCAAGAAAGAAAAATAATGGGGCTGGTGACGATTTAGGCAATGAGAAAGATGATGGGCCAATTGAAGGAATGGGAGGGATGGGCAATGGTGCAAAGCTTGGTGGTGGTGGAAAGAATGTTAAGAAGAATGGCAGCAGAAAGTATGCTGGTAAGAGGAAGGAAAAAAGCAGGCCAAACTTTGGGCCTACAAGCTCGGGTTCTGGGCCAAATACTGGGCCAAGCACTAACGGATCCGGTTCTAGGCCCAAGGGTAGTGCAAGGGGTGGTGATCCAATTATAGAAGAGGTAGATTCTGAGGAGGATAAAGACTATGCTTATGAAAGTGAGGCCTTTGTGTCTCCTATTTCTTCGGATGAAGAAGGGGGCAATAGGCATAAGTAGACTCAGCACAATACGGGCTATGGGTATGGTGAGGTATACTTTGAGTTGGGAATGGAGTTTGATATGATGTCTGAGTTCAGGGAGGCATTGAAAGACTATTTTGTGTTTGAACATAAGGAGTGCAAGTTTGAGAAGAATGAGCCTTTGAGAGTGAGGGCAAGATGTGCAGCTGAAGGGTGTCCATTTTTGATTTTCTGCTCTGAGAACACAAAAACAAACTGCTTTCAGATAAAGACTTTGGTTAACGATCATAATTGTGGAAGAGAATCAGGTTCTAACTTAGCAGACTGTAACTGGGTAACCGGCAAATTGGTGAAAGTGAGCACAACAAGGCCTGACTTGACTCCCAAAGAGGCCAAGCAACACATGAGTGAGGTGTATAATGTGCAGATTCATGAGAAGATGATTACTCGGGCCTTGAAGAGAGCAAGGGAGCGTGTTATGGGGAAAGAGGGAGAGCAATATAGTAAGCTACATGACTATGTGGCTGAATTGCTCAAGACAAACGCTGTCTCAACAGTTATTTTGTCCACATTGCCTCAGCCCGAGGGATTGCCTTTGTTTGATAGGCTATACATCTCACTTGAGGCATGCAAGCTTGGGTTCGAGGCAGGGTGCAGGAGGTTGATTGGGCTCGATGGTTGTTTTCTGAAAGTATAAGTATGACTTAAATTTGTGATGATATAGGAGTGCCATGCAAGTATGCAGTTGCTGCTATTGCTATGCATAGGAATGGAGGATACTCACCTGATGACTTTGTGCGCAAGTCACTTACCATGGAAGTTGTGAGGGCCACATATAACTATGTGGTTCATTCAGTGCCTAGTGAAGAGTACTGGACTCCTACAGGCTGCGAAGGGATCAAACCTCCTCCAATTGTTAGGTCAGCTGGCCCCCCAAGGGGTAGAAGAATTAAAGATCATGTAGACATGATAATTGGCAACAAGGTGAGGAAGACATGCAGTGTGACTTGCAGCAAGTGTGGAGAGAAAGGTCACTACTACAAGACTTGCAAAGGTGCTCCAAGGATCCCAATTGGAAAACAAAGTCTAGGAAGACTAAGAAGGCCATCAATGAGGTAAATAAATTGTGTATACTGTTAAACATTATTAAAACTCCTTACTGAGGACAATTAGCATGTCATTTGTCAGTGTTTGGTTCATTTGGTGTTATCTATGTGATTGTATTCTCTTCATTTGTGCATTTTGAAACAAACTTTGGGTGTTATTGGTTGACTAGATAAACTCTGTTATATTCTTTGGGTGTTATTTGGGTGTAACAAAGTTAGCTTGGTGGCATAGATTAGGGGCACTATTGTCCCCTCGATATATTCATGGAGGGTTTAGTTGTAGTCAAAAAATTTTTGTCAGGGGTTTAGTTGGGTCAATAAATTTTTGATGAAGGGTTTAGTTGGGTCAATACAATTTTGGTGACATCTAATTTTGGTGGTGATCACAGGAAGCAACAACTTCTGCAGAAGGAAATGCTGGGAATTCTCAAGTACCACCAATTGATCCTGTGGTTTGTCATTTGGAATAGCTGATTTTTGGATTAATAAATCATGCAATGTCCAAAAGCCAATCTTGGTTGTTGTTGTTGTGTCTTACAGGAAAAGGCAAGGAAACAAAAAAAAAAGAATCCCAGGCTTGCAAACTCAGCAGGAGTAAGCCAAGCTGATGAAGTCATTGTTTCTCAATCTGCACCCACTCCAGATGATACTGCTTACCCTGCCCCTGCACTAGGACCATCTTCTACTCCACCAGCTCAGCCAACTCCAGCCAGATTTCGAATGAAGCAGCCAATTGTTAGGCCTCCCACCACAAATCCTGTCAACCCAAAGGAGCCACAACCATTCACATTCATGCCAACTCCTGGCTTCAGGCCCCCAAGATAGATTTAGCAAGAATTAATGGAACTAGCTCTTGTTTTGTTATTGGAACATGTTATAAACTCTGTTTCCTTGGTTTCTTTTGATAAACTATTTTGGTTTTTGGTGTTATGTAAACTCTTTTAAGTGGTTATGCTGATAGGCACCTGTTAGACATTATTAGAATTCCTATGATATTTGGTGTTATTTAGTTACTGACTTGTGACTACTTTGGTGCAAATTATCTATAATAGGCACCATGTTAGACATTATGAGACTTCCTTATGAATGACAATTAATATGTTATCTATATTCATTTTGTGTTATTAGCTATTGATTCCTGATTGATTATCACAAGTTAATCACTTG